>JAZHYW010045716.1:0-50689 GCA_037355805.1 Ixodes ricinus
AACGACCTATAGGCTACAAGGCGAAGGCCGCGTCACCAGTGAGGTCAACACATTTTAAAACATACGAGGACTGGAGACACAGATCGCCAGTTTTCTTGCTCTTTCGTCGAGCAATGTAGAACCGTAAGCTTCGACTATCGTTAACAACAAACCACCTAAATAAATAGTTAATGCCCAATGCCTTGTCAAGGACCCAAAACATTTCATCTGAAGCCTTGAGCGAAAATAATTGGACTGCGACCGAGTCAAAGGCAAAACTTCCACATGACAACTTCTTGCAAGAACGAGCTTTCATGGCCCAACTTAGATTTTTGATACGGACTATAACTATTTTTTTTACCAGGAAGACGTAATCATATCATACTTTAACTAAGGACCGTCTCCACTGAATTAAAAGCGAAACCGGTGAGTCGACTCTTTTAGAGTTATATAAAAGAAGAAAGTATTTCAACATGTTGAACACTTCTTTCGTGTGCGCCAGGGGACCGACCGTTCAGTGGTTCACTTTGAGGCGCATGAGGCTGTGACGGCGTAAACATTAAGATCTGAGTTTTGGAAGGTATACTGTGAGTACTTTGACCTTACTTTAGTACTGTAAGTACTAAAATAAGGTTAAAGTAAGTTCATTACCCTTGGAAAATAATTGAAATGTAATGTCATTATGTTTAGTCTGCAGGTAATTATTAACGTATTTTAATTACTTCTTCAAAGTAATTTTGTAATCTCTAGTGCAAATGTGTCAATTAAATTGTTGACAAAATTTTGAGGCAAAATCACTGCCTATAAAATACTTGCCGGATTATTTATTTAAAGCAGGTTCTGGTAGTTTTCTTGCTGAATATGTGCTCGGTAGAAAATAGACAGCCTGTAACTTTAAACAAACGTTTTTTATAAAATACGCTGACTATACTCATTTTCATTTAAAAAAAATTAAGTTTTGCTCATTCTTCATAAGCCGCGTGAATATGTTTCAATAAGATTTAGTTGTCGGTGGAAAGAGCGATGCTTTTGGCGTTTGGGATGTGTACGGCTTGATAAGATATTAATAATATATTCATCAAGGGACCTGCATATCTCTTATTATTCTATATAAAGGAGGAAATTGCGCATGCTCCGCGAAGAGCCGGACATTTGTTACTGCTGTTCTTGAGGGGAAAACGAGTATCAAGCCGAAGCTCCGTCTAGCAGACAGGGAGGGTAAAGGCTGTCAAGAACCGTTCGTATATTTGCGTTTTACTGCGTGCGACTGCAAAATAATGCGCTTGCGATGCCTCACTAAAGAGCGTCGCCCAGGAAAAAAAGACTCTTGCCTACCGCATTGCTCCTGAACGCGCCGGTATAATATTGAATTGAGCTCAGCTTTCGATTGGGGGCATACATTTGGATATTTGTGGCGACCAATCAGAAACCGAAAATAGGAAGTTCGGATTTCGTGCTTGCCCACGTACAATGTGTTACCGCATACGGTTGCCACTTTTCCAAGACGCGATATTGATTTTGCCTGTTGGAGAACAGTACGAGCTCAGAAGCAGGTTATTTTGTAATTGCACGAGCATTCCAAGAATTAGGGGAGCAAGTGGATTTATCGAAAAGCCAGCCATGCCGACGCTCTCGCCGTGCGCCGTGCTACGTGTGCTTTGGATTTCGCAAGGGTTAGCGCCAAGCGCAAATGGCGCGCCATTAAGTTTTCTTTTTGCTACGGCCGACAACTTTTTTGGCATAACGGTGTCTAGAAGATCTGCGAAAATGTCCTTCGTAACGGTTTACATCTGCCTTTCCGGAGTTCAACGCACCGCACTCAAACGCAATAGTAACTTTACTTCTCTCGTGATGGAACAGGGAAAGTCCATGAAAATTGTTTGTACTAAAAGGCCGAAAAACTACTGAAGTCGAACAAAAGTATAAAATATAATACGGCGTATTTAACACGTCCATTATAGGTCGGCGCAAAATCGCTTTCGGAATAAACTTAGAAATATGTCCTACGTTTACGGCAATGGTACTGAGGAACGGCGAGGATAACGTAGAAATTTTCCACAAGCACGCTCCACGTGGCCGTTTGTTTTGACCACGAGCTGGCATTATTGCCATTATTTTTTTTCAATTATTGTTAAAAACTGTGTATTATAGAAAATTAAAACAGAATGTCTAGCTCTTGGGTTTTATTAGAAATAAGTTCGACAATCCCTAATTTGACTTTTAACATCAAAGATATCGATTGATTCAATTTGTACAATAACTTTACCTTTTGTGCTTCGGGTGGTTATGATCTCGAATTCAACATTTTCTGACAGCCTAAAACACAAAAACAAAATGCATTACAAAACGAGTAAGCTGCGCCGTGTAATTTATTTGACTTTATGTAGAAAGCACGCAATGCGTTTATCTTAAGACAAATTTTAATCAGGCTGATCTATGGGGCAATGATCCACGAGGCGTCGATCGAGGTATCCAAATCACTGTCGGTATCAAAGGCGAGAGCCAAAAGCGAGTTTTTGTAGACCGCTTTTCTCGACTACCTTTAGCTCTCCACAGCGAAGACCTTACTATTAAACATGCACCCCTATACGTTGTCTGCATAATTCCGGATCTTCCAGCAAGTTGAGGTCAAAATAAATGTTATAGATATAGTTCCTCTCCTCTGCAGCCACGCCGCCGTGTTGCATGAAGGCGAACTCTACGCATAACTCTTCATTGCCTGTCCCCGACTTTGTCTGACCTACTTTTCTGACAGCTCCCGTGATTTATTGAGGTGTGTGTGATCGCGAATGCGAGTTCGCCATTACGACAACCACGTCTCCCGGAGGCTGTCGGAACGATATCTCGATCGATCGTTTGACCGAGTTTTATGCTTCAGACATACCGTGGGATTGATGATTTTTTCTTTATGTTTGACGGGTATTCGCGAAATGCAGGTCAAAACGTACCTGCTAAAAGTACGCCTTGCACAGAAAGACGGTTGATACCATAATGGTTTCTTCCAAATGGGATATTCATGAAAATTAATAGCGTTAGGTATTTCAACTTGTATTTACTTTCAGGACATATTTCCTTTTGTCACTTTTGTCATCAAAGTAGTGGTTTCAAATAAATCTTGCTGGATATCATCGAGAGCTGGCAAGTCCACCAATACTATAAATACATAATGCACGAGCAGTACATTACAGCGCTCTGAGAAAGCACTCTACTTGGACGCGTTCTGAACGTTCGGTTATCTATCAAAACGCATCTCAACATTAGCAAACCTGCTCTCCAGTGACCAAATCGGATTACCGAATGGACGTCACCACGCATTATTTGCGTGACGTAGGCGAATCAAATAAATAAAGCTTAATCTTGCAACGTCATTCGAGCAGTACATTGTTTTATTCTCCGGCTCGCTTCATACTATCTTCTTTCTAGCGAGGGGGTGAGGTGATGGTTGAGCGCTTCAGCCATGGGGACACAACCGCTGACGCGGAGATGCTCTCCGAGTCAAAGCAGAAACCTAGAAGCCAGACTTGTGCCTGTTAAAAAAATACGTTATAAACTACTCACCATAAAAGGTAATCAATTAATTACTTTAATCTACTGGACTACTTTATATACCCTAAGATAATACGCAAATAATATACAATGATTCATGTGTGTCTAATGGGTAAAATGTATTTTAACATTCGAAATAAAGCGCCTATAACATGCACTCAGTGCAATCTACCATTTAATTAGAAAAATTAGTACAGAGCTTTAAAATGTTGCACTAGTTTTTCAGATGTTTGAAATAAAGGAGTCTCAAGCTAGACAACCCGGACAGAACTGAATCGCATGAACATCCGAAAAATACAGTTGTGCGGTAAAGGAACGCACACCATTCTAAATAATCCGAGTTCAGCATCGATGTACTGGAAAACACGATTCCTCTGAAACCAGGCGCGCACATCCGTACCACCTCCCCGCAGTATACATTATCACGTTCACTAAACCCGTAAAACTTCCCCAACAACACAGACACCATGGACAACAAAAACAAAAAATAAAACCTTCAAAGGCGCACCTCTGAACACAACCTCAACTACACTCGCACGGCAATGGAACTTCAGGGGATACCGTCGTAAATGAGGGACCCTGCGACATCACCTAGGCGCATATCACCGACATTTTGAAGTCATTGCCATGCAAGGGACAAGCTGCCCACCTGTCCTCACAAGATACGCGACATTCGCGCAATCAGTCGTACAAGGCGAAATTTCACGTGTAGCTTTACTAATCGCCAAACACATTCCCGCTATCGATCATATAACGTCCCAACACGAGAGCGTTCCGCAAGTCCGGGTTGAACTTCTGTTTCGGCAACGTGGCCAGGCCAGTCTCGTCATTCTCAACGTGCACAGCCCTCCGAAGAAGACCAAAAAAGGACACGTTTGAAGAAATACTTCGAGCCGCGATCAAGATAACCTAACCACGCAAAAACTCGCTCCTCATCGTCGGAGATTTTAAAGCGACGCATACTTCGTGTGGCTACATGTCAAACACGGCGAAAGGACGCAAGCTGGCTCGGGCCATCGCCGTAAACCAGCTTACCCTTCTCAGAAAACCTAAACCGTCAACCCGGCTAGGACCAGCGTACAACGCGACTCTTGCCCGGACCCAACGACCCAACGCTCGCGCGTGCACAACACCTATGCACGTGGTAAGACCTAGAAAATAATCTCGGTAGTGAACAGTGAACGCAACATCTTGGAAAAGTAAGTGCAGATGCAGGTGGGACGAGCACCGGACGGAAACAGCGCCTCGCCGAACCGGGCGCGTTACGCCAACTCAGACGGACAACAGAACAATACATAACAGAAAGACTGTCCACCCATGTCGTAGGGTCAAACGATTACAAATAGACATAAACAGAGCAACAACCGAATTACGGACAAGGAAAAATTCCCCAGCGATTGACCCGCACCTCATTTGACAGTGGGAAACCCGTCGAGGGCTCACCCACTGTTGGCGGAAACAAAGTAGACAGGAAACGGAACGCTACGTGGAGGATCTGACAATCGCCCATGGGAAATATCTAAAATATAAGCGCCCCTAACAATTTAGGTGCACCCTGGGAGGAGGAGAGTGTCAACGGGTAGTTTCGGTTTCGGTTTCGCCGGGTTGTGCATCTATCGTCTGCAATCGTCGCCGCACCGCCATTGCTTACGTCGTCATGGATTACTCCACACTTACGCGCGATGCAGTAAGTACCATTTTCCTCTCGTTCATACATACCAGGCACAGCGAATAATGAAGCAATTACAATTTCGCGGGCACGGGGAGAGAGTGAAAGCGTCGCACTGGCGAAGTCAAGTGAATACAGATCGACGTACCCCGAACGCAGTGCCGATTTCCGCGTGCGTTTTTTTTCTTGCAACCTCGAGAACAGACTGTGAGAGTAGTACTCCAGTTTTAGCACACCCTTGCTTCGCCAATCGCTATGTTCCGTCAGGCTAATCCGGTCATGACGAGACTCGCTGTACGAGAATATGCTCAAACCCAAAAGTGTACTTCTTGCTACGTCACTGTGACGGAATTCGCCACACGAATTATCAAAACCGTCACGGTGTTGGTGTGCCCATATCGTTTAATGTACAGGTTCCTTAGGAAAACTTCTTTTGGCACCAACATTTCGTGTTGGGGTTAAACGACGTCCCAATATGGACGACTCAAGGTTCGGACAGCTACCTTCAAGACAACCTGCAGGTAGACATCGAGAGGACTAAAAGTTAAGCAATCGTACCAGGTCTCACATTTGCAGCGGAGAAATCTGAGCCCCTCGTCCCTCGAGAAACGCGCCCAAGGGCCAGACAACAAGACGAACAATCCGAAATCAAACTCCGCTTTGAGGGTTCCACCCTCCCTCACGTGGACCAGCTACAGGTGCTCGGTCCTAATCTGCAGTCCGACGGACCTGCGACCCACACGATGCCACTCCTCAAGATTCAATTTGCACAAATTGTCCATCTTATCCCCGCGTCTCTGACAGACGAGGGGGACACAAGGAAGAGGACACTAAGAACATTGTACAGACTCTCGTGGTGAGTCATATCGTCTACTAAGTACCCTACCATTAATCCAGCCGCACGGAACTCGACCGCTTAAACATCATCTTAAGGTCGGCAGTCAAAACGGTCCTGAGATTATCTCCCCACACGGCGACCCAAAGTCTACTCCAACAAGACCTAGACAACACTCTGGAGGAACTCATAGAAGCCCCCGCAACTGGGCAACTCACCCATCCCGGTAGCACCAGTACAGGTAGGCACCTCCTCTGTCGTCTAGGCTAGCCGGAACCCGAAGGATAACAAACACTAGAGCGACCGCGCCCTATTTCTCCAGGACTCGCACCCAAAATTTTGATTGCGGCTATACCACGAAGAATTCATTCCTAACTCCTGGCCCGCCGAAGATAAGCCAGTGTCCGTGCACTCTCTCGCCAGTACAAGAACGACCCAGACGTGCTGTACAGCGATGCCGCCTGCTACGCACCCAACATCGACGCCATGGGCTTGGAAGTCACAGACTCGGAAGGATCAATTGCGACAAAGGGCTCTATCCGAGCCACGAGCTCGAGCAAGACCAGAGAAGTCACCACCATCGCGTAAGTGGTGACACACGTATACCACACACACAACGACGTCCAACAGCAATACACGCTAATCACCGATTCACAAGCTGCCTGCCGCGCCTTCGCGAGAAATGCTCTGCCTCCACTGGCACTTCGCCTTTTAACCCATTATGCTCCAACAAACTCCTCGCTTTCTGCATCGTAAGGTTATGCGCCCCTTCCATGTAACGAAAGCGCAGACACGTTTGCCCCAGCAATAACCTACCGGGCGTTAGCCATGGGGAAGGAGGTATCACGGGCAGACCGTCACCAATATCCCCTCTCCCCCGCTATTCTACACAGCTACGGCAAGATTACAGAACACTACAGTTTGCAAAGGAAAATATTATTACCATGGCACCGTTCACTCAGCAAGCACGAAGCTTTCGCGTAGCGTCCTATACAAACGATCACATACACCAACATATATCACAAACACTTACTCTTCCCCACTCAGTACCCGGACAAAGGCTCGGGTTGCCAACACCCCCTCCCCTCTATCACTCTACTTGTGCCTGCCCGGCATTTACCGGGCAACTACATCCAACCAATGCCCCACCCTTAACTTTCCTCTTGGAAGACTGCACTCTCCGGCGCAACGCCTGACCACCACCGACGGCTGACCAGTCGGTCCAGTCGGATAGCTGGAGCCAACGGGGACTTGGACAAAGGGTAGAAACCAAGAGGAATAGAACGCGTTTAACAGGCTAAAATCCTTTCGGATCAATACAGTATTTTCTCCTTTTCCTTTTCCTCTTGAAAACCTAATAGCTAATAGCAAAATGCCGTCGTAGAACTGCCAATGCCAAAAGCTCGTGCCAAGAGACAGGGCATTCACGCGCTCCGGAACAAAAAAGAAACCGACGCGTTGGGAACAAAGTGGTCCGATGTGTATTTTGTTCCAAACGCTTTCGCTCAACGCACCCCGGTGCGTGAACATGAGTCCGGTGCCCAGTGACATTGCCGCGACGTGTTTCAGCTATTGCTCTGACTGTAGTGTGAATTACTTCAGGACTGCTCAATATTTTTGTCTGTTCCGATAAATTATTTTTATCGCACACCTCACGTTTCTGCCTACAAATATCCGGCGATTGTGAATTCCATTGGCAAAAGGCACATCCTGGAAGGTTCATTCCGCGTTTAGCGTTTACTGCGCTGTCAACACTAGCTTTTCTGTTTTTGCGGAGCGGGCGTTTACACGCAGAAACATCAACAGGCAACGAAGGTTTCGCATGACAATGACAAAAACAAACATTGCAAACGATCACAAAAATTGTGCTGCGATTGACCGCGGTACCGGCTGCATTTAGAAAAGGTGTTGAACGAGATTTTTCTTCAGACATTGCGTTGTACAATGTTTGGAATGGGTTCTTCGCTTTCAGTTGAATTGATGTAGGTGAAGTCTGTGATGAAATATGAGCTTTGGTGGAACGATTGTTTCGAGATGTTGCTTATGAAGCAGGAGACAAAGACGTCCGTTTTTTGTTGGCTGAAACGCTCTTCTAAAGTAGTTACGCCTGTGACCGCGTTTGCGGTGAAAGGCGAGAACATACGTATGCGAGCTGATCTGTAGAGGCGACAAGCGCCTCTACAGAACAATTCCTACTAATAACTCCTGCTGAAAAAAGCAAAAAAAAAACCCGCGCCTATTGTCAAGTGAGGAACCGAAGAGTGCACGTACGTTTATTTTTCTCTCCCACAATCTTATTCATGTTTGCTGCGGTGATGAATACCTAGAGCTTCGGACATTCCATCGACGTTGCTTTTTGATACGAGAGCAGTTGCCGCGGTGGTTATGCCGCGCCGACGGAGAAACGAGCTTGTCGGAGCGGTACCTTCGCTCGGAAAGCGGCGCGACACATTCACGAAGGCGTTCCCCGCCAACTGAAATAGCATGCGTGTTCGCTCGCGAGGCTCCGGCGGAAGCCTTTGGGACCCGGGAAAAAAATAGAAAAAGTCGGCTACTTTCAGGATGCTGACATCGGCGCAGCTCGTCTCGCTCTGAGTCCATTATGAGAGAAGCGAATAGTCCTCGGGGTTAACTGTTGCCAAGCATGGGACCGACTGCCTCCGGCCTCGCAATGCTTTCGCTCCGCAAGCCGTGCTCTGAATAATTGCGACTTAGGGGAGATACGCCTTGGGAGAGATATACACTCTGGGAAAGCGCATTCACAAAAGCGGCGACACGGACGGATTGCCGTTGCAACGGGAAGGAAGGAGCTTTGGCTTTGGCGGATACGGCATTTTGGTTTGCAGCGTGATACAAATTGCTCATTGTTTCAGTTTGCCTTGATCCTGAGTGCTGCTCTTAACAAAGCGAGTTTACCTGAGGCTTGTTTATTTTTCTACGAACGCGTGTTTGCGTTGTTTAAGCAATGACGGACGTCAGAGATGGTGTAATGTTTCTGTGCTCTCCATGCTCCTAATTATTAAGGCAATCACAGCTCTTCCTGCTATAACGGCTGCAAGCGATATGTACGCAGCTGGGGAGCAGTGGTGCATCAGCGTTATTCTGGTGAAGTAGAACGTTAAGCCTACTAAAGCTTTCAGACATATGAAATCACAGTAGGGGAAAGAACGATGTCGGCGACTACTGTGTACGAATGGAAACAATGGTTAGGTGAAGGAGGACATCACGTGACAAATAAACCGCATGGACACGCTCGTCTGACTTAAGTCGCGCAGTCTATTTTTTTCTAGCCAAGTCAGGCAGCTGCTAAAGCTATGTCAGCATTGTCTGGACATCAAGGGATACATTTTGAGAAACTCACATAGGTATGATCTTGTCGGATTTTTTGTTTCCTCTATATGATCAAAAGTCCCTGTCAAACCTGAACGACTCCTCTAGAATTGTTTTTTACATACTAGCATATACGCTCTAACTATCTTTATTTACTGAGTTGTAGTTTGTTATGTCGCAAATTATAAAGTTAACATAAAGTTATGTTCATGTAATGCTGTCTGTGGCAGACAAACAGTATCACCTGAAGGGGAACTTCCCAAATGACCGGCGTGCCAATGTTGAAATAATGCATTCAGGCCATAAGACACATTGTGTATATTTAGCCACAGCTACTGCAGGATTACCCGATCTCGGTGGGTTGCCTTCCAACTCACGTGCTCGGCGGCCCTTTCGAGAGCACATGTTCCGATTATCAAAGCTCACTATATCAGAGGAAAACAAAATGCGCCGCAGAAAAAAAGTACAGTTCTAACGATAATAATACCCGGAGAAGGAAACAGATTGAGAGGTCCAGTGATACCCCAAGATGGCGATTTGTTTCGGTCGCGCTAGTCACCCAGCATTGTTTGACGATTTGCGTTCTTCGTTTGTCCTTCTTCCTTCCCTTCTCCAGTGATTAGTATCGTTATTCTTGTACAGCTCGCTAGATCCTTTGCATTAATTGCATTAGCATTAGAACCATCAACTGACAATTCTTCTGAGTAATTTTACTCGTGTCCTATATACTTTGTGAAAATAGCATTAATATATAGTATGATTTTCATTATCTCATAACGTGCATGCATGCGAGCAGTGTTTGTCTAAAAGTATATTATTGAAATCGCCACGCAAGCTACCGTGCGATACAGTACGATGTAGATAAAATCGCCTTCGCATCTTTTATTTATTGAAATACGGGTATTTTAACGCAGTTACCGAGTGTTGCATTTTAATGCCTTTTTTTACTTTGCAATTTTCGATCAATGTATTACACTTCGTCACTTTCGAAGGACGATTCTTTGCCATCGAAGTGACATTTTTTGTTGCGGCCTTCTGCTCGATTTGAAAGTATTAATTGTTTCTGCCGGCCTCCTGCCTCCGTTCCTTTCGTGTTTGTTTGTGTGTGTTTACATTTATGCAAGTGACACATTTTGTATATTTAACCGAGTGAGCTCTAAAATGTCAGCTCATAGGCATCCGAAGCCATATTTAGGCACATTTTTTTTTTCTGAATGAAGATAACGCTTTAGTCGTTCAATTTGTTTAGCCGACAGCAGAAAACTGCAAATCTAGCTCACGATACCATACGCGCATAAGAGGATAGGTTGCGTGAGAAGATTTTATATCTGAATACATTTTTTATTGAGCGACATAAGAAAACAAACTTCAGCCATAGCGCATCCAGTCGGATTGCCAAGTCAATGCTAAAATATGAGAAAACCCACAATGAGAATTAAATAAACATACTACTTTAACGTGTTGATATTTGTTAGAGTATTCAACATTCTTTTAAAACTGTTTATGGGAATGCGATTAGGGTCTTATTCTTGTGATTCTGCTTAACTTTGAACCGTGACGAAACGTCTTCCACGGTTCCTCCGCTGCAGTACACTCTTAAAAAAGGGCTCTACTACCCTCCTTAAAGGTGTAACCGACTGCACACAAGGCAACCCTTTTGGAGGTAACGGCACCCCCTGCAACAAGGGTGCAAACTTACACCCTAGGTTAGGGTGCAACATTGCCTCCTAGTTGGAGGGAACCCTAGTTCTTTTGGTGGTAAAAAGTGCATCCTTTCTAGGTCATTTTACCTCCTTTAGGGAGAAACTCCAACCGCCTTCGAAGTTAAGACGACATGCTTGAAGGGGCTGCTTTTACCTCCTTATGCAGGCAACAGCACCTGCTGTAGAGGCGCTGGTTTTAGCTCCATATAGAGGGGACAGTTGCTCCATCCTCTTTGGGGTTAAATGTACACTTGATGAGATCACATTTAGCCCCTAAAGGAGGGTAACTATGGCCCTTTGTGGATGTAATAGTACACGCTTCAAGCGTGGGCCTTATGATAGATGAGGACGGCACTAGTTCTGAAAGTAAATGACAATATTTTATTGTGGCTGTCACAAACAGAATGGCATAAAAACCAATGGCATGACTAGATATCTTATAAAAGTTCTAAGATGAAACCACTAAGCGCAATAAAGACACTTGGAACAATACTTTCGGGGCTCTAGTTCGCGACAGTCAATAAAATTATCACAAAAAAGTGCGTAAAAATCAGTGTCTACCCGGCAAATAACAGTGAATGCTTGGAACACTGCTTGGAATAGCGAAGCTTCATCGGGGTGAACTCAAATGACTGAGTCTTGTACAAACCAGAATCGAAATAAACGCAGTGTGATATAACATAGATCTAGTATCACACATATTGCAAAAAGCAATACAAACCAAGACATGACTAGCAGTGACTAGTGCGTTGCAACTCAAGGACAGCAGTACAGCTGTGCCCGTCCTTCTATTCACAGTAGTGAAATGAATGCTGGAGTGGAGGAAAGCAGACTCTGGGATTTTCTCTTCTAATGTAGAAAGAAGAAAGGGCTCGTATCTCCTGCTGCTAATGAGCCGCAACCAACTACCGCGAGAGCCAAATGGATCTAACCCAATTCAAATGAATTGCAAAAATCAGTTTTGCATGCTGCGACACTGTAACTTACGACATGGGTTCAACTAGGTGGTGGACTTCTTTATAAAAAACTTCGAAAGAAAAAGCTTGTCTTCAGTCAAAAGTTACAAATGAAAACAATAAATTTGCTATGGACCGACATGGAGTTAAGCCCATCTCAGACAAGAGCTTAAAAACGCTGTTGCAGGCCAGCTGGGGCATACATGAGACAAACTGGGCGACCAGAGCAAAGTGAGGAGGGTCTTCTTCCTACATTCTGGTTTTAGCTTACTCAATCGTCCCAGTGGCCCGCAACGGCATTTTGAAACTCCAGTCTAAAGTAGGCTTAACTCTACGGCGGTCCATAGAAAATGTATTGTTTTCATTTGTAACTTTTGACTGAGGCAAGCTTTTTCTTTGAAATGTTCATAAAATAAATCCATCGTCTGGCTGAACAATGTCGTAAGTTACAGAGTCGCAGCACACGAAACTGATTTTTACGATTTATTCAAGGTGGGTTAGAACCCTCTGGTTCTCGCTGTATAGCAAGTTGGTACAATCTCGCCATTTAAAATTACACATGACCAAAATAAATAGGAGCGTGTGAATAGTGACTTTCTCGACCGAATCGAATACTTTCCGAATATTTGGCACACTGATTGCAAAGAGTACAGCTTGTCACAGTTTCCTAGAAACCATTGAAAAAGCACAATGCTAAGTGAAAACTACCAGAATTGAAGCCTGTGATTAAGTTGAGACCGAAACTACAACAATGTATGAGTTTGGCAGCTACAGCAGAATTCGGGCAGAATGCAGAAACTGTATAAGCATGGAGATCAAGTTATGAAAACTGCCTTGGGTCAGTCACTACAATGAGTAAAACTAGAAGACCAACGTTGAAATGCTGAACATGGGCTCACGTAGTTTACAGGCTGCAGTTTTGTGAGAAAAATAATAGTTATAACTGTACGGCTTTCCACAAAAGATAAGTTTCGCAAGAAAGTGTGCACTTTAGCTCTAGGTACAGCAGGAGACGGACAAACATATGCTGACTTTCTGCCAAATACGTAGGGTCCTACTACGCGAGAAAAGCATAGCGACATCTTATGGCACGTACGGGAGCTCTGTGGTAACCGCCTGCAAACAGAAATTCAAGGTGTGAACCGTTCCGAATCTGCTTCTGACTATTCGAAAAACATTCTAAACATATTAGAAACTTTTAAAAACAACTTTTCGATTCGTTATTTGAAAATTATGAATATTCGCACACCCATACAAAGATTGTACATGCAGAGCATCAGGTACTGGAAAACCATCTTATATTTAAACCTTGCAAGCACAAATCACTGATGTACATGGACCCACAACCCTCAAATGCTTTCAGGCACCGAGTATGAAGTAGACTGAAATAAATTAAATATGCCAATGCTGCACAAAGCAAAAAGCAGTGATTTTGGAAGTTACGAAAACGTGATTATAAAGCAATGTCAATTGCCCTTCTGTAGCTCTCAGAATCAACCATCCTGCCTTATGTCAGACAAAAAAAAACATTAAACAGACTACATAAAAAATCCATAAACCTGCATAAAAAGCATTCAAAAAGAAAATATTTTTTGCATTTATTTTAGGTTTGAAAGAAATGTCGTGCACGTGACTCCACATTTGAGTGTTTCAGAGCAATTAAGTACTCGAGTGCAATGAATCTGCGCCTGAACTTGTGATGGTACTCAAAGTTAAAGATGAAGTAGAGGCAGAATGCAACCAGGACTGCCTCAGCAGGCGACGCGGCTTCGAGGTCTCCTTCCACTGCCGCATAGCTGGGCACCTCAGGATTAATTAGGCTTGAGCTGACAGACCACCGGGTAGATTGCACTGCCTGCCTGAAACCAAAGAAATGTGGAAATCATTTGATATAAAATTGAAACCTATCATCTCCAATTTATAAGAAACTGTGAAGAAATATTTGATTTTTCTAAGACGCATTTGGAGCATTTGATAGGCCACTGATGCCAGCGTTGAACAGCATCAACTATACTTACCAGACGTGACCAATTTAACTGTTGACTAACTACACCATTGACTAAAATTATCACATGGTGGGAGGTAATCGTAGATTAGTAAGCACATTGTATTCACCGGCCATGTTTAAATTTGTCACCCCGATTTACTTAGGTGACTAACAAATCTTAGTCAAGGGGTACAACTACTGTAGAAGGTGAGTAGCTACTCAGCACCACAGCCGACTCCCATGACCGCCAGCAATAACTGCTGAATGCCGAACTTCGCCAAATACGTAAATATTTTTGCCGAAGTGATCTGCGTAGAATAAATATTAATACATGATTTATTTAGACACAAGAAAAGCACCACACAAGGACAACAACGCAAAATAAAACACACCAAGAAAAACACTCGTTGGCGCCTTCTGTATTTTACACTAATTTATTTACTCTAAGTAAAACCGCTTACAACCTCAATTTTCTCTCGAAATTGACCGAACAACCAACACACACAAAAATATATAAACATCAAGAGCCCCATTTCAAGTGCCTAAATGAGAACAAGGAAATTAAAATAAATTATCTCACTACGCTTATCTGCAGTAAACAATGTTATGAATTCCCACAGAGAAGTCCAAGGTGGCAGCCCCAACAGCATGTGGCATTGGTCCTTAGTAGACCTAGGAATAAAATGAACAGAGTCAATATCGAATTAAACATGAATTATGAACGGAGCTCTTCAATCCACTTGCTACCAAGAGAAGAAACGGTCATCTGGTCCCCGATCCAAAGTCACGACGACGAGCCGTCAGGTGGCGCCCTTCCTTGGGGCTAATATGGAGGGTTTCTTGGACGAAAGACCAAAGCGCTTCCGCTCTTCAAGCCGCTGTACACCTCTCTGACGAAACGTTCTCTGCCGGGGTCCTCCAAAAGGAGAGCACGATTGAGGCAACGGGCACGACCTGCAACTTCTGAGGACGTTCTTCCCGGCTCTCTACGTACACAAACGTATTTGCGTGAGACCAACAATTAATAGATGTCGGAGATAATGATGCGATTTCTGGTCAGGTATGGGAGGGGGCTTCTCCAACGCCTTGCTCCACACGAGAATTTATATTTATAAGCACACACGCGCCTACCTTTATCGACGCACCGGGTCAACATGGGGTATTCATTGTGACTTGACAGATCAATGGGCGGTGGTTTCCTATAGTCGGTTTTATAGATCTGCGGATTTTGCTGGGGCCTACGGACAGTCTGCTTTAGGCGCCTGCGAACCGCTTTAGTGATTCTCGAGATCTGTGCGTCTTCTTTCTCTAACTGAGGCCTTCGTTCTTTTTAATGTTGGACCCTAAGAAGAGATTGTCTTTATTAAATAAGCGACATTTGTTTATAACAGAGTTATGCATGTCTTCCTTACGTGCTCGCTCAAGGGTCCAAGATTTTCACCATCATGATATATCATACAACACGAAATAGTTTGAAGAGTTTTCTTGTTTCTTTCGTCTCTCAATTACACACATTTCGAGAGACGCTTTTGTGAGGGCAATTTAATACTCGTGGAGGTTCCCTCTAGCAGCAACAAAGTTAGAGCACACTCTCTTATGGGCACAGTTGTGGAGCTGCCCATGTTTCTCTACGCGCCAGCTTGTAGTTGGTTTCAGTTGAAAATCAGGTGTAATTTGTATTACACAAAACCTATTTAGCGCGCACTCGCAGCTCTGTACTTGATATTTGCTGCGTGAAGTAGCACGTAAGACGCCTCAATTATATCACTTTATTTCTTTTGTTGCGCCCTCTAAATTCTCTTTGGTAACCGCAACTGTTTGTGCCGCGGACGCGGCGTTCTTTTGGGAAACTGGCCCTGAACTGAAATCGACGAGACAAGTTGGGCTGCCGACGGAGCAGCGACTAGAAGAAATGCAGCCTAGGGCCCAATAAAGGTCAGAAGAATAGAAGTAAAAGCGGGCCGCCTTGTAGTGCAGCGTGAACACTTCGGTTTTCGATAACAAAGTTGAGAGCGAAGTTTATTGAAAGTACTGGGTGGAGTTTCAGCGTGCGCTTATGGCGAAACAAAAAAGGAATAATGAGACACTTCTTTCCCTTTACGTAACTCTAAAAGATGTCGATTGGATGCCATAAAATAGCAAAAGGTTTTCGATGGATTGGGGACCGGGAAATCGCTTCTCCCGTAAACAGTGTAGACGAAACGAATGTCAATCTCCAGAAATAGCTAAGATCGAAGGATGGAGGCGAGCGAGGCGAGGAAAGAACAAGAACGGGAAACCCAATGAGATTATTTTTATTCCAGTGCTCTCGACTTTTTAAATTCCTACTTTTTTTAATTACTCTGCGTTTGGACATGTCATTCATTGAAAGTTCACGCGCTCTCGCCTAAATCGTTTGTCAGAAAGTCGTTTCCACTGACAGAAGCCCAGAAAAAGAAAAAAATGCTGGTCCCGATCACAAAGTAAATGAACCGTGCGCTTATGTGTTCGCCTACTTGTCTGGGCATGCGCGCCGCTTCCATGTGCTCTGGCCGACGCTGATGTTCTTTTTCATTCCAGTAAATGACCCTTTTTTCGGGAGGCGAGAGCGATTTCGGAAAAGCTCTGAGAAACGAAATCATTTTGTTCCCACACTGAAGGCGAGTCAAATGAATTATGAGCACACACCTGCCACTACAGATAATGTGCTTTCTTGCGAATCTAAATTGAACGCAACGCAGTTTTCTAGCATCCAAAGGAGGTGTTGAAAAGATTGTGCACAACATAAACTTGTGAAACGTTAGTGGGACATAAGCTTTACCTGTACGAAATTTCTTTTGAAAAACCCCGTAAACTTGCGGCGAAATGATGCGCCAAAAGTATTCTACCCGAAGGATGAACTGGAAATGACGCCCAAACTGCTCAGTCAACAATTGTATTGCTAATAAATTGTTTTTCATGAGCTTTATTCAAATATATACGATTTTAACAATAAAACAATGAGGCAAATGTTCACCGACAGGTTGTCGATCAACAAATTCCGCGACGCAGCACACCTTGGATGCAAACTTAGAAAATAAAGACTTGTAGTACAGAGTAAAATGCCTTGCATTGAAGAGATTACCGCCTCCTGGTTTCTGTCACTCCGTAAATTACTGCACTGGAACTTGGAACTACCCTTCTCGTTTTAGTACTGATTTTTTTGCCTTAAACTTTATAACATTAGTTATAAAAAGAAAACAATAATAAATTAATTGCTGATTCAGAAACTCTCACAGCTTGAAACTAATCTTCGAATGAAACGTGTAATTTTAAGTGTACTAAATGTGACATTTAAAACAACTTTCGTTTCAACTCTGTTATATTTTATTATTCAGGAAATGCT
This sequence comes from Ixodes ricinus, assembly GCA_037355805.1. Taxonomy (NCBI): domain Eukaryota; kingdom Metazoa; phylum Arthropoda; class Arachnida; order Ixodida; family Ixodidae; genus Ixodes; species Ixodes ricinus. Next base: position 17,370 of record JAZHYW010045716.1, read on the forward strand.
TAAAAAACAGCGCCACAACGCACTGCTTTTTTTTTAGCCAATAAGACTAGGTAGCAGTTATTCATTTCAAGAATACTTGCAATAATGCGGCCATGTGCGCTTCCATACTTATAACACTAGATAGAAAACTATGAATGAGGCTACAAACGTAAGCGCATTGCGGTTCCTTCCACTTTCGGTGAAAGAGCTGTTTGGGGTCTCTTGATTTTGTATTGAGGGACTTTTTTGATACGTGGTGAATATTTACATAGTTCGTACTCACCCAAAATCAAGCATTTATCGGAACCACAATACCTTTCGTAGGTAACTGGCACTCTTCATTTTTAGTTATGTTATAAGGAAAGACTGCAATTTGCAAGTTGAAAGGAAGTCTCCCCATCCTAACGAACAAACAAAACACATTCTTCGCAATACAAAAAAAAATTGAAGACAAATTTTTTTTACAACTATGGCAATGTGCAGGATGTTTATAGCACGTCTTAATTAAGTTGAATCTGAACTAATTCTAAATCTAGAACGTTATAGAATGTTCCACCGTTTCAACAGTATTTTTGTTTTTTGGCAATAAGCCCATAAAATAAGTTTTGTTTTTCACCGTTAGAAGTGCTAAGATTATTTTATTTGCCAATAATATTGAACTTTATTTATTGGTTTGAGGCCCTCATACCTGCTCACACTTGCACGCAGAAAAGCTGAAATTATTTCCTTGTCCAGGAAGTACGACCAGACTGCTTTCCACTATACTCTATACAGCAAATCGTGATTCTTTGTGTGTCTACAGGTCGTGATCTTGGCGTTTTTCTAGATAGCCGTCTTACTTTCAAGGAACATGTTGCATAAATAGTCTACTTCCTTTCATATGCTGAGGACAATTTCACGTATGTCGCGTAATTTTCCTGGTTTTAAATGTTTTGTGTATTTCGTTGTTTTGTAGGTAAAGGACTTGAATTCAGTTTTTTGACTGCCAATCTGATCACATAATTTGAACGCTTGCAGAAGTACCTGTTGCGAAATGCTTTGGACATACACTTTAATCGTAGTTGCAATTATAGCTGCAATTTCATTCTGAAATACCTTGATCTAGAAAAGCGATCGAAACGTCTAGTCACTCGTGATTTGCTGTTTTTACACGAAGTCACTTTTGGAAATTTTTGTAGCGTTTCATTTGTGTCATTCGTAAACTTTCACACCCAATTCGGAGTTGTAGCTTGATATGGTCATTTTACACGAATAACTATAGTAATTTTAAGGCAATAAAATGCAAAGGTGCGAAGCGAGCCAGATGAGAATGACGATAATTATCCCTGGAGAAAGAGAACAAGAGGGACATGTGTTGCGTTTGTCCTTTGTCCCTCTTGTTCGCCAGCTCCAGATATTATTTTCATCGTAACTATCCTCCTGCCTCGCCCTTGTCTACAATTCAGCATCGCTATAACGAAATATATGAACCCGATATTGGACATATGTGCTGATAATTTCTTGGAAAAAGTAAAATATCGGTAGCATTTCATATTTCGTGTTGCTTGCTTTCATGTTTTTTTTTACGAGCCAATCTGATCACATAATTTGAACGCTTGCAGAAGTACCTGTTGCGAAATGCTTTGGACATACACTTCAATCGTAGTTGCAATTATAGCTGCAATTTCATTCTGAAATACCTTGATCTGAAGACGATCGAAACGTCTAGTCACTCGTGATTTGCTGTTTTTACACGAAGTCACTTTTGGAAATTTTCGTAGCGTTTCATTTTGTGTCATTCGTAAACTTTCACACCCAATTCGGAGTTGTAGCTTGATATGGTCATTTTACACAAATAACTATAGTAATTATAAGGCAATAAAGTGCAAAGGTGCAAGCGAGCCAGATGAGAATGACGATAATTATCCTGGAGAAAGAGAACAAGAGGGACATGTGTTGCGTTTGTCTTCGTCCCTCTTGTTCGCCAGCTCCAGTATATTATTTTCATCGTAACTATCCTCCTGCCTCGCCCTTGTCTACAATTCAGCATCGCTATAACGAAATATATGAACCCGATATTGGACATATGTGCTGATAATTTCTTGGAAAAGTAAAATATCGGTAGCATTTCATATTTCGTGTTGCTTGCCTTTCATGCTTTTTTACGAGCCAATCTGATCACATAATTTGAACGCTTGCAGAATGTACCTGTTGCGAAATGCTTTGGACATACACTTTAATCGTAGTTGCAATTATAGCTGCAATTTCATTCTGAAATACCTTGATCTAGAAAAGCGATCGAAACGTCTAGTCACTCGTGATTTGCTGTTTTTACACGAAGTCACTTTTGGAAATTTTCGTAGCGTTTCATTTGTGTCATTCGTAAACTTTCACACCCAATTCGGAGTTAGTGAAGCTTGATATGGTCATTTTACACAAATAACTATAGTAATTATAAGGCAATAAAATGCAAAGGTGCAAGCGAGCCAGATGAGAATGACGATAATTATCCCTGGAAAGAGAACAAGAGGGACATGTGTTGCGTTTGTCCTTTGTCCTCTTGTTCGCTCAGCTCCAGATATTATTTACCATCGTAACTATCCTCCTGCTCGCCCTTGTCTACAATTCAGCATCGCTATAACGAAATATATGAACCCGATATTGGACATATGTGCTGATAATTTCTTGGAAAAAGTAAAATATCGGTAGCATTTCATGACTTCGTGTTGCTTGCTTTCATGTTTTTTTTTACGAGCCAATCTGATCACATAATTTGAACGCTTGCAGAAGTACCTGTTTGCGAAATGCTTTGGACATACACTTTAATCGTAGTTGCAATTATAGCTGCAATTTCATTCTGAAATACCTTGATCTAGAAAAGCGATCGAAACGTCGTAGTCACTCGTGATTTGCTGTTTTTACACGAAGTCACTTTTGGAAATTTGTCGTAGCGTTTCATTTGTGTCATTCGTAAACTTTCACACCCAATTCGGAGTTGTAGCTTGATATGGTCATTTTACACAAATAACTATAGTAATTATAAGGCAATAAAGTGCAAAGGTGCAAGCGAGCCGGATGAGAATGACGATAATTATCCCTGGAGAAAGAGAACAAGAGGGACATGTGTTGCGTTTGTCCTTTGTCCCTCTTGTTCACCAGCTCCAGATATTATTTTCATCGTAACTATCCTCCTGCACTCGCCCTATGTCTACAATTCAGCATCGCTATAACGAAATATATGAACCCGATATTGGACATATGTGCTGATAATTTCTTGGAAAAAAGTAAAATATCGGTAGCATTTCATATTTCGTGTTGCTTGCTTTCATGTTTTTTTTTACGAGTATTACTTTTGTAGTAGCACTTTCATGAAATGTAGTGTGTTTCATTGTTTAGGTGCTATGACAACTACTATATGATGACCAAATCCGTCCTATGTTTTCACGCAGGTGTCTCCAAACGTTTTTGCTTAGACAACATTGGGGCTCGATCGCAGCTTTAGCGGCTTGAATATAAATATAAAAATGTAAAGAAGAAAGAAATCTAAATAAATAGTTATCCTCTTTTTTGCTACCTTCATGCCTAAAGTTTCGTGCACTTCGTGGCGCCTTTTTTTCTACGCGTGCTTATGGCCGTGGGCAGGGCGCCGCTAAATGAACCGCGGCCAACCGCAGGCCGGTCGGTAGGCCTCCGCTAGTCGGATCAAGCCCAGGGGGCCTGGGTTTGGAAAACCCTGTTCAAATGCATTGGGTCAATACTTTTGTTTCTGTTTTTAAAGTGTTGCAATACGTAGACCTAATGATTATTTTTGAACTAACAGAAAAATAAAGGTTGAATATATTATTATTATTATAATTATTATTATTGAAGTATACCCTTATTATAATAATAAAACAATGTAAAATACTGCAGTTTCATTCAAATTTACTATGTTTCAAAATATTATATTGCGAAGCCCATGCCAGGCGTCTTTGGCTCAAGTACAGGGGAGCGGAAAGCACATCGCAATAATATTCGTCGCCCTTTTTTGAGTGTGTTATCGACATAGCAACGCTATCGAGCGCACACAGTAAGCCTTTATTCCCGCCTTTAGTCTTTCTGTATATGATTTCACGTACTTCAGATTTTGACTGCGCTCTCGCTTGTGATAAAAGAGAATGTAGAAAAGTCTACATCTACCTTGCTTTACTCTTCATTCAATTTAGTTTAAAAAGAAAACAATTTCAACTCCCAAAGACTATACTATTTCTGAAAGTGTCAAGACAAGAGATTACATGTATTTTTTTTTGTCTGGTTTCTTTGCGCCTACCATTCTTCTGTACCGCTCCATCCCAAGCAGCACACAGTATTGCGCTGATATAGCAACAAATCGAGAAATTTTGTGCCGATACAATTTTGATTTAGCCGATATCTATGAAGTATGAGATAGGTCGCACCGGCGCTATTCTGACATACCGTATCCGCCGCCGTTTTTCGTTGAATGTGGGAGTATTATTTGTGAATCGGCTATGCTAGCCACGAATTCGTATTATTTGACCAACTCAAAGGCAAGGTTGAAAAAAAAAAGATGAGCAAAATGGAGCCTGCGATAAGGACAGACAAACCAAGCAGAGGGAGCTTAGCTGTATTGTCTATCACCTTCACCTTCGCCTTTTGTTAAGCCTCTCCACATTCTTTCGTTTATTCGTGTGGCTGTGAGCGAGTTCGACGGCTGCTTCTAGCAAATTAGAGGCGAGACATGAAACACGTGACCGCTTTCCGCAGGGCAAGATCACTTGGACGAAACTTGGTCACATGATTCACACTGATGCGCTGGTGGGATCATTGGAGCAGTAGCCTTCTCCGCTTGCCGAGTTACCGATATCGGTGTAGGGGCCAGGTAGGTTCCGTTTTCGAAATTAGCTCTTCAGTGTTCGGTTGCTTTCGTGCGTTGCAAACGCAGTCGTGTTTTTGTAAAAACTGCCAAAATACGTCCAAGCAAACTTTCTGGTAAAGACCGTTTTCTTAGTAGTAATCCTTGGAATTCTTCTGCTGTGTTTGTTTGACGCGCTCCGACAAAGAACTGCTCATCGGCGACAGCGAGGCTTCCGTTGAGTGTGGGAGACCTTTCTTTCTCGACTTTCTGTATTTGCTGCTCTGTGCTGCCTCCGTCGGATGACGCATCTATCACGGATTACATCATATCGGTGTTTATTCGAAAGTACACTGCAAGCATGCTTCTGATAATAGTCCTGCTTCGGTTTAAATGGAAAGTTTTTGTATATCGTTCCGATACCCTTGATTCTCCGGCAACGATGAACTGTATGCGCAAAGGCGGCGGCGGAGTATCGGGTATCGTTGTCGCAGTGATCGGAACTATATTCTTAAACCCTCTAATCTTCAAGGTCCTTCATGTTTGATTTATAACGTAAGCTTGGCATAAAAAAGTGTAATTATATTTATTAAAAAAATCTTCGTGGGATGCTAGTGGTTTAATAAACTTCTTTGAGATATCGAAAACAACTCCGTTTGTCCATGTATGTGCCCAAAGCGAGTCCTGCATCTGCAATTTAGTTGCCAGCCAATACTGACGATATTGCCGATACAAAGCGAGCGCATAGGCGACTTCCGGCCGATACAGACCAGATACGTAAGCGACATTTGGCCGATAACTTGCCGACAGTCCGATCTGGGCAGTGCTCGCACGATATTCCGCTGATTCCAGGTCGGTGGAGAACGGCGGTACACCAATACCTTCCGGATGTCGGAACGGGGTGCTAATCCACACATTTGGCCGATATTAGAGTGGCTTATCGGCCGACATTGCCACGACACTGCAAAGTATAGTCGTGTTGCTTGGGATATTCCCGCTTTTGTAAGGGCTATATTCCATACATGAAATTAAAATCAACATTTAATAAATATCCTGTGGTGTCACACTTTGACGATGAGTATAACTCGGGCCAACTATTTCTACTTGCACATGCGTCGTCAGACCAGCTAGAAAGCAGGGTGGGCTAAATTTGCGATAGTATTCCCGAAATTAAACCTCCTTATTCACGTGTTGAAATATCTAAGCATCCCGTCTATCGCAATAGAAACCAAATTAATGCATCTCATTAAATTATCAAGTTCTGCATGCCTCTGGTTGTGAGTGCACATGTACACGTCATTCCAAAAAGTAACTAAGTACGTTACTCGTTACCAATTCTCAAAAGGAATGCGTTAGGTTACCCCAAAAATAACGAGTTTATTTTCTCCTTACTTTGACGGCCAAAAGCAACTGTTTCGGCACGTCACGACTTATTGTTTTCTTTTCAGTACAATTTTACTTAGGCCTGCCTCTCGAAAATTTAATCAGTTATGTTTTCCTCTGCCTTGAAAGTACCTATCCGGCACATTGAAGGGTCGTACTACTGATGTACCCGAAGGAACGGCAGTGTTGTGCTTCTGGAAGGACTAGCGAACCTTGGATTAACCTTTTTCTTTTGAAATCTCTGCTTCTAACGTTCCAAGTTGACAATGGGTCCTGTCCTTCTCGTGTCGCTAACCTCCGGGTTTACGCTCTGTCTGTACGTGAGTATAGAAGGTTCAACCAACAAATTATACTGTGTTCGTTGGGTGAAGGACGTTCTCAGCTGGAGCGTTCGACTGACGTGTTCAGCGATAAGAATTGCTATACTGTCATACTGCTTACGGTGTGATCGTCAAAAGAGTCAATGGCTTCTTGAAGGGACGGCATAAACTGGTTTCTAAGAGTATCAAGCTAAAGTCTTGCACACAGGTGGCCACCAACGTGCATTGATGCTAAACAAATTCACTGAACACACTTACTTCAGTAAAAAGTTAAAAATAAAAGCAAACCTGATATTCCTACATAAGGCGGCCATTTGCTAAGCAAAGTTGTCTTATTCGCGCAACGGTCGACAGAAGTCAGCACTGCTCTCTGCAGCGACGGGAGGTCGCCATGAATGCACAGAGTAGCGTATTTTTCAGCGTCAGCTTCAGTGAGGACAACACTCTTGTTGGTGGCTTGTATTAGATGTTTCCTTCCTTTTTACGGCGTCTCACGCATCGTAGAATTGTGAGTGTGTGTGTGTGGGGGGGAGAGGAGCCCTTGAAGCACCACCGGAAAATGTCGACGGACTCCTTTTGATATCTGGCACTCCCCGCACTACACCAGCCTTCACTCGCTCGCTGGGAGCTAAGCGCACCCTGAAGATGACTTGCACCCCGAACGGTAAAAAACCAGTGAGTGCAAAGCAGACGACATGCAGACGAAAATTAAAAATATACGAGATAACACATCTGTATCCTTTTATTTATTTTTTGTTTTATCGATAGAATAAAATAATCATACTCTGACAATAAGTGCAGAAAAACAGCGCATCGCTTCTGGCTCAAAAACGTTTTGTGCTATTGCCGTGAGCAAGGGCAGCGCCCGTCGTGGGCGCCTTTGATCTTACGGGCCGCCATCTGTCGGCTGTTGCGCCAATAATGCGCCTCTAATTAGCAGACGGCCGCAGTAGGTAGAGATTTCAAGTTTTTGATTTCTTACTATTTACTCAGGTAAGTTTGTCGAGAGAAATTCGAATGCCCTTATTGCACGTTCCTCGGCCAGCTCTGTTTAAAATCTTAGCTCGGCACGTTCAGAAACCGATATTTCAGGTCGCTTTTAAACGGCCATTGATCTTTCTGAATCATCCTGAAGTTGTTTTTCTTGGTGCCCATCTGCTTTATCGCGATAGACGCATACCGAGGTTATAATTGAAACGAGGCTGTTTAAACGGTGCTGTGCTCGTTACTTGTAAAAAGTAACGCAATACCGTTACTCTCTATTTCACGTCAAAAATAACTGAAGTACTTTACTCGCTATTTTTCTCAAAAATAACCAAACAAGTTACTCGTTAACTAAAAAAGTAACTAGGTATAAGTGCAAAATAACTAAGTTCTTTACTCCTTCCTTTTTTAAAACAAATACCCAAATAGGTTAGTTGATTAAATAAAAAAGTAACTAGGTATAGGTAACTTGCTCCAAGTAACGTATTACGTACATGTCTTGGTAGTGAGTCACCATTGGCCCTCTGCAGAAGATGTGGACAGCACAAGGATTGAGCAGGCGGCGCATTACGGTAAGAGTCATCGTCGCCTGGAATTCAATAGAGAGTTTTAGAGAACCGTTTTTGCACGTCCGATACGGTACCATGGGCCCTCCGGTACGAACTCCGCATGCGCGAATTTTATGTCGGCAGCATATGCGCAGTTCGTACCGGACTGCCCATCGTACCGTATCGGATGTGCAGAAAACAGTTCCCTAAAACTCTCTAATGTCGGAGACGTGGTCTTAAGGAGAACCTACCCGCTGAGCAGCGTGGCTTGCGACTTTCCTGCCTCGCCGCCTCTGAAATAGGAAGGCCCCTACGAGGAAACGGTGCCAGTCTCGAGGACTACGGACTCACTGTCTCAGTACTAACGAGCAGCTTGGCCACGTTCATGTTGCTCAATTGAAGGTGCAGTTCTTTCGCGACATGGATCATAATCAGCCTGACGCTATGAGAGGAGATGGGGAGCGTCATACTACAGTGACCTCTTGTGTGCGACCCCGAGCGTGAATTAGGGGCAGTGGTCAGCCGGCTCGTGAAAATGTTGACGCCCGTCGGGCCTTCGCAAGAGCGGGTGTCGCAGATTGCAACGATTCTGCACACCTTTAATATTGTTCTCTCGAAAGTAATCTCTGCCTGAGACGACCGCGGGGCAGGATCTCGACGTAGCGTCGCTTATGGACGGCGCGAATGGGAGGGCTAGCCGGGACAGAGCATGGATGCCACTGCCTCCTTGGCCAGCCAAGGCGGCCATCCCGGATCCCGGCGGTCCGACGCGGAGAGAACCCAACTCTGGAGGCGTCCGCCCCTGAAGAGACAAAGGAGAGAGAGCTTGTTGGTATTACACTGGGCCAACTATCGAGCCCGGCGGGAGCGGGTCCACCTGCCCCCGCCTCTGCGAACCTTTGAGGAAGTGGTCAATACCGTCTGCGGTGGGGGACCAGCTTGGACCAGGCCCCGTGCCACACGATCGCCGAGTGGGCGGATTACTTAAGAAAGGGGGCATTCCACTACGTCCTTCAACAGCGGTGGAAACACCAACCAAGTCTAGAGGCAAGGCAGCTTGGCGACACCATCCCAGCGAGATTTCGATGGCATACAATACACTGTCCGGCCCGCCACCTGGATCATGGGGACAGCTGCTGGCTTAAGCGGCGTCCCCTCATGCACCCGGAGGAATACACCAGGCTAAGCGGCGTCCCCTGAGTACACCCGAGGCCGCAGTGCAGCTGCTCCTACAAGACATGCCCGATTTACACAGCGCCCGTTGACGTCCGTCAGCGCCACGCCTGTCGCTGCTGCAGTGGCCGTCGAGGACGGGCCCGTGTCCTTGCCCGGCGACTTCCTTCCTGCAGTTCGTCCTCAACCCCCCCCCTCCCCCCCCGCCCACCCCACGCAATCCCACCTTTGAACTTTGAAGGGGGTACAGGTGTGGGTTTCGCGGCCACCAGGTAGCCGGACATGCGTCCCGCAATGGCCAAGGGAGAGGAAGACGAGGGCTGCACTAGGAAGAGCTGGGCGGCGAGCTCGAGAATTGTCTGGACGGAACGAGAAATGAAAAGGCCCTGCCTTCAGATCATCACTGTACGATAGTAAATGTTTGCACCTTGCGGTGTGCAATCTTCCTCGTGCAAACCGAGGCGTGGCCTGATCGGACGTTGCCCAAAGTGGAGTTCCACAAGCCTTACGAGAATCTCTCAACTGAAATTGGCCACGCTGATTGATTACGTGACGCTAGCCGAGTACGTCTGTTGGCGGAGTAGCGCAAGTTCGTTCCTTTTTTAGCAACATTTCACAAGATGTTGCACACAGCAAATATGTTTCTCACGATGATTAGTATGTTTGAAGCGTTTCCCTATCAATGAACTCACTCATATCGTAATAATTATTTTTTTTGTTTATTTTAAAAGCCGAAATAAGTTTTTGTTTTCAAACGTTATATTCAGCTTTCAGACAATTAGACCCCTAAGTGCAGACAGATATCCTAATATTGCTCATTTATACATGTTTACATATAGTTCCTTTATCTCCTTCCACCTGGTCCATCTCTTTGACAAGTCCTATCAAAGGCACGCGTATTTCGCACACCGACCGAAAAGTGCTAACGACGAAGGGACTTCGAAACAAATACTACAAAGAGTTTTGCAAGAGCTCCGATACATCGACCCTCGATGGACGTTAACTTCAGGGTAAATAACAAGCTCTGTGACAGGATAAAGAATGAGCCGATATAACAGTATTCCTTCGGTACAGTATTCCTTCGGGTTTGACTTTAAAGAGAAAAACGTTGAGAAACCTAGTGAGCCTGCTTTTTCAACAGGTATTTTTAACGAAATATTCAGACTACCCAATGCGTCGAAGAGTTTCGGAATCCCTGATTGCATTTAGTTTTTGGTGTATTTTATCGCTGGATGCAATGCAGTTTTATGATAACATTTCCAATAAAACCGCATGAATAAGAGTATGTGGTGGTAGCAGCATTCAAGTACTTCCAGTCTGTCTGCACATGATAGTGAATAACTCATATTCTCCTACTCATTTATATTTCTATTATCTACCTTCTAGCCTGAATAAGTTGTAAACCACTCTCCGAGATGGACATTTCATTACGGTACGTTCCTGGCTTCTCTTACGACATTTATCTTTTTGTTCGGTAGTTTGTGAAGATGTTGCCATCCAAACGTATTTCGATATGAGCCTTACGGCTGAAGTAATATTAAAAGATGTACTTTCCGCATGCCCAGCTTCTATGCGAGAGAAGTCTCAAAGATTTTATAAACACTGGATGGGCAAAAATAATTGAAAAAGCGCGTCTTCTTTACGGATGAAAGAACAAAGCGATGTTGGAATCGGCTAATATATTTAAAGATATTGGTTATTCTCATATTTAGGAATCAACTAGTAGATATTTGTAAACTTCCTTGCTGAATGCTCAACCCGATACAAATCGAAGTCAATGTTTCAAGAAGACAACACTACATTTAAATTATCATAGGTATTCAGGTACCAATAAAAGCAAACAACACAAAACAGAGCAAAGACGCAGTGAGACTCATTGATTCAAAATAAAAAGTCCCGCTGGTTGATGGCAATGGTTTTATTAAAAAAAGTCACAATCTCGTTGCCAGAATATCTATCAACTTCACAAAAGAGGCGTTAGAAACCTGTGTCCTTTAATGTCGGCGTATCCATTAGTCTCCTGGTGAAGTTCACAGACACTGATTGTTAGCAAAATGTGGGAATACAGCAGTGTATCTGGCGACAGTCGGATTGTTTTCTCTCAACAGTTTTAGCGCTCTCTTTTTTTTTTTTTTTGCTAGAAGCTATGTTACAGTTTTTTTTTTCGCTTTATCTTTAAGTCATACCTTAGGCTTTTTTATTATTTGGTGTTTACATTCGCCAGACCCTTCAGTGCGCCCGCCTTTTGCAGCTCCGCCGTTACTTCTGCGACCGCGTTAGGCCTGAGGCGATAGTGTTTCTGTAGTTCGCGCACAACTCGTTGCCAGAATGCGCACTTCACCAATGGTATCATTTTAAAACACAAACAACTCTGGCGAACACGTCTGGAGTGTTGCACTCGTCCTTCTGAAGCTGCCTAGCATCACTTGTGCAGCTAAGGGGCAAATCATCGATTAACACTAGTAACAAAGGGCTGTGTTTTTTTCGTTATAATGAACTCTCTTCACTGTCTTCTAAGAGTAACCGTACTCAGTTATGGTTCCTCGTTTTCATTTTATATTCTACCGACACCCAGAACCAAAGAAAAAGAAGCACGGTGTTTTCTCGCTTGCTCCACTCAAGGGGCAGCTACACCTAAGTTGCGTGTTTGGTGAGTGGCGTCACAACAGACACCACCTAGGTTGGTTCACCCTGGGACCGGGCCTTTCATCGAACGCTGTTTCGTCGAACGCCCCTTCATCGAAAGCCGTTTTATGTAACGCCGCTTTATCGGACGGTGTCTCATCAAAACCGTTTCCTAGAACGCGTTTACATCAAATGGTTTCTTCGAAATAAAATAGCTTACTAAAGTTCAACTACGCAACGATGAACTCGCGTGACATTTTTCATGCCCTCCTTGTTGCGAACTGTAATGCTTTTATCGTTTCTAGTTTGTCAGTCCCATTCTTTTGGGTTTCCGAGCATTTTTTTTTTACTTGGTGTGGGCGGAGATGACTATATGCATCGTGTTTCTAGCTTGATAGATGTTCCAATAAAGGTTTTAGAGCTTACGGGGTCAGCGTGCATACTCTGCCCTTGATTGTTGTGGTCGCTGACAGTACACGCAGAGAAGGATGATCAATGCCATGCCGTTGCGTTTATAGCGCTCCTTGCTTGGGCTCCATCGGTCGAAGCTTCGGATGCGCTTTGTATGGTTGCAAAACAAAGTATAAATCGAGTTTTTATTTTTTTTTATAGGAAAAGCGATGAAAACGTAACAAATTGAACGGTTTGACGAATTAATTGCCCTCTTTAGAGTTTACCTTATACTCTCGTACTTGATCTTGAAGACCGAAACAGTGTTCAGAACCTCTTTGGTCTGTACTTGTGCGCAGTCGTTTCCGAGTTGGGGGCTTTGTTCAATAGCTTGTCTTCCCAAGATGGCATCAAATTTAAAATAAGACAGACGCGTGTCAGTTTCCTCCGCCGTTATCCTCTGCCGTTTCTGTATCCCTCCACCGATAAAACAGAGGAAGTTTGTTTTTGTCAACTCAAAACACAGGAATAACAACTAAACGGGTTCAATACAGATAGTTAGTCGTTGTTGAAAGCTTATTTCATTGCCCCTACTTTATGCACAATACAAAACAAAAACAAAAAATCTTAGGGATCTCCAGCAGCAGGATATTCAAAGAAAATATTTGCATGATTGGAAATTGTACCCTATAGAAGATGGACACCATCATCAATTGCCAGTAGATCGAAAAAGAAATTCGAGAGACAGCGAAGGAAAGCCGAACCTCTGATTGGGCATTACGGTTACGACGTTGATAAGCGAATCGACAGTAGATTTTACTGGAAATGCGAAATGTACGTTGAATGTGGCTCACGTGGAACAACGTTGTTCGAAAGAGGTATCAAACGTAACATTCAAGTGTGGAAAATACAAATCTACTTGGGAGGAAATACAGAACCGACAGCTCCTGCTCACGGCGTGCAAGGGCAACCCCTTCGGCATAGGAATGAATAGGGCACAGGTTGAGCAATGCGTATAGCAATACCTTCTTTTTGCCGATGAACAAATTAAATTTCACATAAACAAAATATGGGATACAAAGGAAGACTCGTGCTCTAGTTAATTAAACGTCGAGTACGTTCAAAATCACAAAGAAAGTATTGGGCGATAAAATTAAAGATTCGTCATCAGCCGACAAGATACTTTCCTAGGAAGGCACCGTAAGTTGTCATAACATGCCACACCTAAAACTATATAGCGATAAAAAGATTCAATGAAACGGTCATCAGCCGTTCGATGAAACGGCGTTAGATGAAACGGCGTTTGATGAGATATTCGAGAACCAGTTCACACCACCTTCGCAGGGGACACCTGCGCTTAGCGATTGGAAGTGTTTGGTTAGATACGTGACCGCGAACCATGTGGGCACATCCAGCCACTCTTGGCTGTGCTTAAGCTGAGCCCGTGTCCGGGGAAAACTGGGTACTGGTGGTTCAACGGATCCCGAGGTACATTGAAATACTTGCCCCCCCCCCAAGCGCGGGGTAACATGCCACTTCGGCCCCATTTTACCACTAGGCACCTCTCCTAGCTTGGCCTGAAGAGGGTGATTAAATAGTAACAGGACGTCTGATTGAGGTAGTTGGTTTAGTATTAGTCATGATTAAAATAGCACGAACTCGACAGGAACGAAACATGGCACACGAACGAAAGCGACTGACGCTGCCTTCCAACTGAGTTTATTGCATCATCCAAGCAAGCGATATTTAGCATCGCCTGCGGACATAAAAATAAAAATTAGTTATAGATTAAGATTAAAAGGTTTACGAGTAATAGAGTCAAGACAACAATTTGTGGTAAGTCCAAGTGAGTCGGTATTTACGGCGTCAACTGAACACGTTGGCAGGTGGTCCTTTTCTTGTAAAGAAAAGCAATGGATATAGTACAGGATATCAGAGACGGACATATATCTGCCAGATCAGCCTTCTCTGTGGACGTGGAAATTGTGTATTCTCCAGTACCACAAGATGGACTCTTCTTTGCTGTCATTGACAAGATCGAGCAATCAGCATGGGCCAAGTTCCGAAACTCGGCTGGCATTGACTGTGAGAACCTTCTAACCATACGGGAATTCTATGTTCAAATTGACAGCTGACAGCCTTAATGATAAGTTATTTGTACAAAAAATGGCATACATACTCAGTCCTTTGTCGCTATAGTGTTGTGCGTTACGTACCTGGGCCAAATAGATGAACGTATATCTGGGTATCTTGAAGATATACATGGCTTAAGGATTACCGATACGTAGACGATTTTTAAATTGTTTTAGGAGATTTGACTGTGACAAATGTAGTTAATGTTGCTTCCAAAATCATCTACATTTTTAATCTTCACTCGGGAGGTTTAATGTTCACTTGTGAGATGGCAATCTACAATTGCCTTCAGTTTTTAGATTTGCAACTTGGTTTTTCTAAGCAACACCTGTGCTAAAGTGTACAACCTGATAATCCTAAAAAAAATTTTTCATTCGAAAGTGCCAATTGGAAGCTTACAAGAAAGGAGAATACCTTCGAATTGTTTGCCGGCGGCCCTCACAAAATGTTGCATGCACAAAATGTCATCCGGGTTCGATCATTAGCTCAGGAAGTTAAAATCTGCGGGGTACCCTAACATACTATATTCAAGTGTTTGCGAGAGCCTATAACAGGAACTTAAAGGATCACATAATAAAAAAAACGTTCTTTAGATTATATCAACAAAAAAAGTGCAAGTGGTGGCTCATATGCTCAACGTATCACATATTTAAAGAAATGATAGCTGGTTGGCATGGTATTAATCTCCTTTTGTATGCTTTTTGTATTCCAGGCAAGGTGTGTTCGATGCTTACTGGGCATAAAAGTGTTCAATGCGCGAAAATCATGCCGTTATATACACTAAATGCACACACCGGTTCTTTACGTAATTCATTATATCACTGGCCGCATTTATATTGGGACAGACTGCTCGTTGTTTCAACAAGAAAGCGCGCGAGCGTAATTTTTGGGTACGAAGCGATTTGGGTGGTCATTTTGCTGAGCACGTTAAATAATGTGGGTGTGAACTACTTTTAAAATTCACCAATATCGTGAAGATAACAAAGGACAAAACAGAGAAAAATTTTACAGGCGTTTCTTACAAAAAAAAAACAAAACCGAAGACAACTGCGTCAGCCTGCTGTCGGTGTGTCTCATTGACAAAAATTATCTCTTCGTGATGGTTTTATCTGAGAATAAACGCGTGGTAGGCATGTAATCTTAATGTATCAGTATTTGTTTAATCTCCACAGGTTATGTATATATTGCTTGGTTGGATGATGAAATAAACTTAGTTGGAAGTCAGCGCCAGTCCTGTAGTACGTGTGCCCTTTCTTGGACCTTGTTAAGTTCGCGCTATTTTAATCACATCTGGTTCTGTCAGTTTTCTTCTCTGCACTCTTCCTTCCTTCACTTCTCTTTCCAACTCTTTCTCGCTTCAGCTACTCTATCTTCCTCAATTTCTTACCTTCTTAGTTGGCAAGGGCCAACCTAGGGTGGAAAAGGACATGTCTTTTCACCTGCATTCGGGTATCCTGCCAGGGCGGCACCGTGAGAATAGTTATGTCAGCAATTCCATTGTTTTCCTCTGGGAAAAGCTTGGTGATGGGAAAGATGATCGAAAAAGCCTCATACAAGCATGTCATATTATGGGACATCTTATACCAACCAAAGATGGCTCCAGCATAGTGGATTCAGGCTAAACAATACAGGCCAATGGAACCATACAAACGTGTCTTATTATGGGACATCCTATAACAGGGTAATGGATTATGCACGGAACCACGCAGGCGCACGGAACCATGGAGGCGGACGGAATCATGTAAGAGTAACGTATTATCGGAAATCCTTTACCAGCGAAAGGCGATTCCATCGGCGTGACCCTGCTGGTATTGCCTTTTCACAGTATACATTCTGATACTTTTTAACCTTTACATAATTGGTTTAAAGAGGTCGTGAAAGCTACACTTCTGCGGTTTGTTCAGGTGAATTATAACGGCCAGGAGGTATGGGGGCCCAATCGTAACAATATGTCGGATAATTAATTACAGTTGGTAAGTAACGTTTTAATTGGTGAAAATGAACGTGGTTTTAATTAGAAACTGACTGAGAGTCATCGAAAACCACTAAATCTTTGCTGAGAGTCATCATAAACCACGCTTCATTTTGACGCGTTTCTAGGTTTCGGTTTCTTATCAGAGCTCATCTCTGCGCCCACGGTCCGATTCTCCAGGGTCTCAGGCGTACAACACACGTTCGCCCGGCTTCTCTCCATCCTACAAGGGAGGCGAGGGGGTGTCTTTGCGCTGCGGCCACCGGGCAGCAGGATCCCTGGCGCATATATGCGCTCTGATACGAAACCGAGATTTCAAAACCTGTCAAAATTTATAATCTTTTTAAGAACTCCGTTGAAGGCTGTTCCTGTCTTATATCTTCATAAAAAAGAGTTGATATAGTGTTTTTCGGATGATGCTTACCAAGTTTCTAATTGAAATCATGAATCAATTTTCACTAAATAAGAATTTAAGAAACATATTATACTTAAAGGTAAGCTGAAGTAGTTTTGTATATCAGAAGACACAATTATATCTTCTTCGTTTGACCTCCAGACTCTCGAATATAAAAATTATTTCTTAACTTGGTAAATCGAAGCTGCCTAAAATCATTTTCAAAGTACCGCAAAGGCCCTATTTCCGGAGAGTGACAATACAAAAGGAGTTTTGGAAATCTGCGCTCTCAGGCATCTTCAACGCCTTTCAAAGTTATGCACGTACAAGCTATCTTTAAAAAGGGCAGAAAAAGACGTCACGACTGATGGCAGTGCGGGAGAATATATTTAGCAAGCTTGCGAATGGACGCGCTTCCCTCAAGCGACACACACTTGAGGGGCGACACAATGGGACATCCAGCGTTTCATTGGAACGCTGGATGTCGACGAGTCTCTACATCAGCGAGTGGTTTCAAACAAGCCTGAATTTGTACATCAATAAGCTTTCGGACGAGGTGCTTGAGGAGCATTGATAGCAGTGCCGAAATGTAGTGGCGTAGTAAATTTGGTAGTTAGTCTTTATTTCTAGAAGAATTGAATGCAGCGCAGCCTAACTTTGCTCTGCTTGGAAGATGTTAATTCTAAATTCAATACTGAATGAGTTTAGGTGTCTTTTGAGCTGTCAGACCAAATTCCCAGTCTAGCCGCTCTGGAGCTCCTAACTTGTGCGTGGAGCATCAGCACAACCACAATTTGTGCTGCGAGTGCACCTGCGGAATAAAAATTGAATAAACGTGAGATGAAAAATCAAAGATGTTTGCAATTAACTGTAATGCGAAATTAGAGCGCAGCTCTTGAGGAGAAGGATGGGAGGGTACTGAGGGCAGGGTATGCCATTCTTCCGCCTCCAATCCTCCTCTTCTGCTCCCTACCTTTTAGCGGTAAATTTCCCTAAATGTTGCGGGAAAATTTACCGCTGTAATTTAGCGGTAAAGATTTCGTTAAATTTCATGCCAAATTTAGCGAAAAATGTTCGCTTAATTTCCCGGTGACCATTTCCCTACTAAATTTAGCGGGTTAAGTATCCCCGCTATATTTAGAGCGGAAATTGACGTCACATGACCTCAACACCAATTCAGTTTCCCCGCTTAACGTAGCGAGGAAAATGACGTCACTTGACCTTGTGTCCCGTCACCCATAAACAAATTCAGTTTCTCCGCTTGTTGAGGGGAAAAATTGACGTCACTTGACATCAACATTATTTCAATTTACCGCTAATCTTAGTGGGACGTTCGGTGACGTGCCGACGGCGACCACGCGAAACGTGGAAACGGGTGCCTAAGAGCTACGTTATAAAAGACGAACTGCCTCAATGAAATAAAGCGAAAACTAGAGATAAGACAAAGAAAAGAGAATCTGAGATACCGCTCTAACATCGTTCTTTTTTCCGTTCTCAAATGTTTTGGTTTCAAGAAATGAATATATCTATATTTATAGCAAGGAAACCTCTCCCACGTTCAGCATGAATGCAATAAATCAGTGCAGACTAGACCTTGTAAACCGTAATGCACATGAAAATGAATGTTTTCCACATTGTCTTTAATGAGTCGGTGGCTCAGATGTCTAAATACATTTGTATTGAGGAATGTTTTAAAATAAAACTTTTAGACTTTGAATTCGACAGTTTAAACATCTATAAGGAACACTGCATGCCACTGAGTTTTTTGTGACACATAAGAAATGGCGCAGCACTGCCATCCTTGCATACCTAACAAGAATATGCATTTTTGTAGCATGGCATGGGCTATTCTGATGCACATTTAACAATCTTTCCTTTGTACACCTTTTTATTTGTTCTTACTTTGTAGTCTTGGATTAGCACTTGTTTTACTACGCTCTAAATGCGTTTAGTTTGGAGCGCTACAGCCCTCGTTACTGCTGCACCACTAAAATCCTAATCATCACCATTCTTGCTCGCAAAGGAATGCGAGCAACGCACTGGTATCAACAAAAATAGATTATTTTGTTCCTTGGAGGTTAAAAACGACGCACATATGTGATATCGAACCTTATATATATTCTCTGAGTCAGGCAGTACGAGTAAATATGATAATATTGATATGAAAGGAACATCAAATAATAACGATCAGCGCATCCTATTCAGACGTGAGCTCCGAGCTCTTATTCAAATATCGCATTGCGCAGGATTGTTAGGTTTCAGCTACTTTTACTAAAAAGGGAGGCGCCACGAGATTGCTTATTTATGCTAATGTTTTCAAGCCGAGACAACTATAGTTTTGCCAAGTTCAGTAAAATTTAAGACCAGAATTTGCATGGAAAAAGTGTTTTTAATGATAAAATACACAGTGTGTTTTAGACAACATGTCTGTCTTAGAAAAAGAGTCCATGAAATGAAGAAATGAGTGATTCGTCTTACTGACAGACGACGAGTGTTATCTTCTTATTTTAAAACTCTTTATCTCAAAAATTATATTTTTTATCAATTTGTCTTATCTGGCACATTGAAGTCAGTACTTCCAAGGTAGTCAGCAAAAGTAACCTTTGTATATTCATAGATTATAAAACATTAATTTATTCTGCGCGCTTCTAACAATAAAAAATCAGCAAAGCATTTTCATGGTTTTCGTTCCTCGCAAGATATCGCGTTAATTGCCGTTTGAACCAGTTGTTGCTGTCTGAACTAAAATTATGTGTTAGATACATTTTACTTTAAATAATTCTTGTTTCAGAGAATTACTTGGTATAAATATTTTCAATAGGTATTCCGTGAAACTTACTCTGCAAAGAAAACCGAAGCCACTAATTTTATAACACATTATTGTTTTTAACTTTGTGAAAGCTTTATGCCCATTATTCGCCTGCATAATATTAAATATTTTAATCGCATTACATTTCAGCTATTTATTTGCAAATATTTTAAATTTCTAAAGGAGATACAAGCAGAAATACATCACTCACCCTTTCTTAACCGAAGTACAAGAGCATTTAGGCCACGCCTATGCATTTGGATGGTCTGTTGTAATAGTTATGCCAACATTCGTCACTACAAATATACACTAGACAAAACCTAGATATCCATGTCTTTATTTCTGTGTGTCTGCAAAAGTTAAATATGGCATAAAGGTCTAAAGAAGTTGTCAGAAAGTCGTTCTTTAATGCAAGATTTTTGTTTTCATCACGCACCTCTGTAAACACAAATGCTCCAATGAGAGGCGTAAAGGCGTGCTCAGAGACACGAGGAGTAATAGCTGTACATGTGAGCCTGTTGAAGGCAACACAATCGTTGCAAAAAGGACAATACTTGGTATTTTAGTGATGACAGCTCACATATACCGTGTGTTTCAGCCGAAAAATGACAAAAATATCACAATTATTGCATTCTAGGTGAAAATATAATTTTCTCGGGACCACATTAATCCTGGTGGTGGGTGTCACAAAATGCGCTTTACTAGTAGTTGGTTAGTTACTTAGATAAGAGCAATTAACTTTTTAGGTAGTACAAATGGACACATGGTTCCAATTATAAACTTGCTGAGCGTCATCGAAAACCACTAAATCAGTATACTTTTAAGAACGGTTTTGAGCGCATGAGAAGCGTAGTGGTGCACTTAAGTTACCACTCGTGGAGCAAGTACAAGGCTAGCGGTTTCAGTAGGGAGCTCGTGCGATTTTTCCGTCTCTTATGAGAGTCGAAGTCTTGTAAACTTACTTTATGAATTAGAAATACACACATTTTAGAAATATTTTTTGTATTCGCTGAAACACCCGGTATATTTTCCGTAATAAAACGAGGAAATAACGAAAGATTACTTGACGATCTTGAGGGGAATATAACCCGACACCGACGATGGCGGGGCCTCTCAGGACACATACATTTACATCTATAGACGCAGTAGACGACTTGCACATGTAGAGAGGGTATTGGCAATACGCCAACAGCGGCAATAGAAGCCGCGTCCGAAAGCAGAAGATGGACTTTGGAAAAACGAAGACAAGGGAGATGGCAACGGGGATTGACCTTGGAGGAGCTAAAGGGGTGTGGAATCTTGTTCGAACGATTAAGCGTTACCACGCGTTTCGGATGCTCTGGTGGAAATGATAAAGAATGCTCGGCGATTGTAAGTGCACTCTGAGCAAATTCGAAATCGGATCTCAGTCCAGGGCTGCCAGCTAAGTCCAGGGACAATGGCCGTCCTTACCGGAGTAGCATATAAATCGCCCATCGGAAGGATAAGAGCCAAAACTTCTGTCTTGCCGTTTACTAAGATGTAATGCTTGGTTACACAAAAGTATGCAATTGTCTCACAGCGCCGACTGGCTTTGTTTACCTATTTACGGCACTTCAACTAGAGGTAGTATATTTTGTAGAACTATTCCCCATTATACCCCTGTTTCGCGAACAGTTCAAATGTTTTCCCATTAACCCAGAAGACCTTTATGGAATCAGCGAAATAACGCATACGGTCGGGTGCAAGGAGGGTAGGGACTGCAAGTTCATTAGCTGATTCTATTGTAGGACTTCAGTCCTAAAAGTGTCTACTTGCTCGTCATAAAAGTAACAAAACTGGGCTGAAAAGAAAACACGCAAATTTATGTACGTTATGTATGTTTCTGACAAAATAAACCATGAGCACCAGCATTAAGATATGTATTCATCTCAATGAGAAGTTGTTCTCTAGAGACGTCTGAATTGGTTCTCCCAGAGAACAAAATGAATCAAATGAGGATAAAAACTTCAAACTTTGAACAAAATTATTTAAACAAAGGAAATATGAAGAGCGCGGAGTCTTAAACCCGCTGCCGCGCTCTTTCTACTCTACTTATGGCGCATTCACACTGGAAGCGGATCCGGGTTCGGGAAGCGGTTGCGGATGCGGTTCGCGAGCGACCCCGTTCAGACACACCGAGAGGCGGTTGGTGGTTGGCGAGCCGGTTGGAGGTTTCTCGGCGAAACGCATGATCTTTTGAGAGTTGCGTTTGGCAACCCTGTTTTACAATCCGGAATCCAATTTAATCCACAATCCAAAGCCAAAATTTTGCTATTTTGGCACCCGCAAGATTTTTCTTCGGGATGTTCGCCCGCGTTGCCATCTGGTGAAATTCGCCACCAGATTTCGAAAATCTGGTGAAATTTTAGAGCTCCTGGTGTCCAGATCAGCGAACCCTACACCAGACAAAATCTGGTGATTTCTGGGGAAAAACGTCTTGGGCAAATCCACTCCATGCCGAAATCACCTGCCGGCGCTGCTGATCCGAAAGTTTAGCACTAGGTGACGCCAGCGGCCGCCTAATCGTAAGAGTTGCGCCATATTTGTGTTTATACATCCACCATCTACTTGCCTTGTTGCTGCTGCACTGCTGCAGCTACATCCGCTAGGTTTTATTCGTGCTGCGATTCTGTACCCACGTGGTTCCGTATCCGCGGCATCCGCGGTTTTGCCATCGTTCCGCTGGCTTTTCCGGTATCGTGGTATCGTGCTCCGGATTGCAGGTGTAATTAACAACGTTTAGCCTCCGTGAAACCGGTGACCTTATGATCTACACGGAACTTCGGAGGCAAATCGCATCGCAATTTGGTAAGTTATCAAGCTATTTTTTCAGCGATAGTTTTAGTCGAACCAAATGAGAACGTTGTCGGTTGTCCTGTGTCTTTTTGTTTGGATTTCAATTCGCAAGGTTTGTCTAGATTGCCCCCAATGCCCTGGTTCTTTTTTCAGGCTCAACCGCTTCACACTGTAGCTATGAGCAACCAAAGCAAGTTTCAAAAGGATTTGACGATTTCCGAGGAAGATGGTGATCCAGAACGTGCCAAGACAGTGAAAAGAGCCCGAAAGTCCTACGACGACAACAGGAAGTACCTCGAATCCTGGGAAAAAGAATTTACATGGTTGACCAGTGTGACGTCACAGGGTACGAAGCTTCCGTTCTGCAAGTTATGCCGAAAATCACTGCAACCACACCGCGGGACACTGGCCAAACATGCACAGGGAGCTCAGCACAAAGAAGTTTTCAAGTCTGCATCAGTGTCTAAGACGCTGAATTTCCCAAAGAAGAAGCCAGGCCTGTCAGATGATCTGAAACGTGTAGAGTTAGAGTTAGCTCTCGCAACATGCTGCCACTGCCCTACCTTGGCAATTGACCATCTAGGGGAAGTGATAAAAAAGAATGGTAAAGGCAGCACTCTTGAACACCTGCGTCTTCATCGAACCAAGTGCACTGCTTTGATCAACTCTGTCTTGTCCCCCTCTCTTCGAGACGAAGTGATGACTGACATCAAAGGCAAGAAGTTCTCTCTGATGCTGGATGAGACCACGGACGTAACAGTTGAGAAGTTGCTTGCAATATGCACTCGGTATTTCAGCGAGAAATCTGGCGAAGTTGTAACTCCCTTCTTAGGGCTTTATCCAGTCGTTCATGCTACTGGTGAGGCACTTTTCCAGATTGTCAGGGGTTGCCTTTTTGAGTATGGGATGTGCCTTTCGGATTGTGTTGGCATTGCCTGTGACGGAGCTGCTGTAATGGTTGGCGAACACAACAGCGTGTGGTCACGAATCAAGGAAGAGTCCCCTAATTGCATCCTGAACAAGTGTGTCTGCCATTCCTTGGCCCTCTGTGTGCAAAAGGCCTTCGAAACCTTGCCTTCTAGTCTAGGCTACCTGCTGACTGAAATCCCAGGATGGTTTTCAAACAGTACACTCCGACGCCATGCTTACAAGGAACTTTTTGAAGACCTGAAAGAACAAGAAGTGGAAGCAGAAAGTGCCAAGAAGAATTGCCACATGCCATTTTTGAAGTTGTCTGGCACACGATGGCTTGTTCGAGGGCGTGTCATCAAGAGATTTCTTGAGCATTGGAACGAGCTGAAGGCTTACTTTAAGTTAGCCATGCAAGAAGGATCTCAAGAAGTGAGGTACAAGGCTCGATTGATCCATGACATGCTCCATGATGACGTGAATTACCTTTATTTCGTATTTCTGTCTCCCGTCGTCCTTGAATTTGAGAAGATCAATGCCTTCTTCCAGTCGAGTGAACATTGATCCAGACAAGATGTTCAAGGAGCTCGACGTGCTTCACCGAGCGCTGAAGTCAAGAATCTTCAACAGGCAAGGGCATAGGCTTTCCTTGGGAATGACAGACTTTGGAGCTCAGTTTACCAGTGAACTACTTCGTTGCTGCAAGCACCAGGAGTCCAACCTCAGTGAAGCTGCCGTGCAAGGGCTCAAGCAACGCTGCCAAGATTTTCTCAGTGACTTGCTAAAAGAAGTGGAAAAGCGCCTTCCTGCCAATCAAGCAATTTTTCAAGGCATCAGTGGACTTCACCCTTCGAAAGTCCTGTCCCAAACTGCACGCCTTTCTGTTTTGCAACTTCCACTTCACCACCTGATTGAAGAAAGCTTAGATGTTATTGAAATGCAGTACAGAAAAATTGTCATGCATCTTTGGAGTGAGGAGACCGTATTCAACGGCAAAGTTCCAGAGGATTCTGCAACATTCTGGGCATGGAATTTTCAAGTACCAAAACGGCATGGGTCAAAAACCCTACAAGGAACTGGCACTGTACGCACTGGCCTGTCTTTCGTGCCCAGTGTCAAATGCGGTAGTGGAGCGGGTCTTCAGTCAGGTGACGTGTGTGAAGACGAAGTACAGGAACAAGATGTCACTGAAAACTTTGGACGCCATTGTACGAATTCGCACAACATTGGCCTCCAGGGAGGTGTGCTGCGTGAAATTCACTATTACTGACGATATGCTACGCAGGTTCCAGTCGGACATCTATGATGCTGAAACTGACGATTAGAGGGCGAACGACATGTTTTTGTATTATTAATAATATATGTTTCTGACGAGTGCTGGTTCTTGGTCATTTTTAGGATTTTTTGGCTATTTTAGTTTTTGGTGAAATCTGGGGAAATTTTTGCGAGCTTCTGGTGTCGCGGCCACTTTTCAATCTGGCAACACTGATGCTCGCACGCTTCGCAGTTCGAGGCGGCAGAAAAGGAGACATGGACCCGCAAAACTTGCCTGTGCTTCCCTCGGCTTCAGCCACGCAAGCCAAGCCCAGCCTAGGCGCGCCTTGCTGACTCAGAACACGATGCCCCCGACTTTTTTCTTCAAAGTGGACATTTCTTGCATGAAATCGTGCTGACCTTGTTTTCGGGAAAGAGGGCGAGTGTCCTTCCTCGTTGTTCGCTCTTATCATTTCCGAGATTGTGAACTTTGGGGTGGACCGTGGTGTGGGGAACGTGTTCGGTACTAGCCGGTCGTGGCTTCGTTGGGGGCAGGGCTCTCCGCTCTCTTCTGAGAACGTCGATCGGAGTCTGCTGTTTGTTTTGACGTTTATCTCAAATAAACGCCGTATGGATTCATGCACGGTGTCCAAAGATTTCAATAGTTCACGCGACTATCTTAGTGGGTACAAAAGCTGACATTTCGGTGGATCAGGGGCGGGTTCCGACGTTCCACGGGCAGAAAGCTAGCAAGGCAGCGATCTTCGGGCTGCGGCCACTCCGGAATAATAAACAAACTCTTACCCGAACCAAATCACCGGTGCTAAGCCCGTTAAGATTACGAGTCAATTCTTTTCGCGGCGGATTCAAGTGACGGACGTGAACATCGCGTTTCTTCGTTGATTTCTCTCCTGTAACGCTAGAGGCTAGAGGCACCTTAGACGCCTTGCCAGCGGCCAGGTGCCATCTTGTTTTGAAAAGACACTGATGTCACGTCAGCGTCGCGTTGCGATTATACTTCGCTTCAGCTTGGGTCCAGACGCAGGCGATGCTTCAAGCTCGAGCTCCGGGCTTTCAGCGTCTCTGCCAAGCACGCGCGCTCGTGCAATGCAAGCACTGTTCAGGGCCACACGCTCGCGCTCGTAGCATCGGCTGCGTCTGGACCCAAGCTGAAGCGAAGTAGTCGCCGTTTTGCGGTTTGTGAAAGTGGAGGAGAAATCTATCCCGAAGCGGTCGGCAAAAACGCGCTCAAACCGCTTGATCTCTGGCCCCTTAGCGGTAGATAACGCGCGGATGCGCTTCGCGTTTGGGGATCCGCTTCAAGTGTGAACGCGTCAGTAGCACGGCGCTCTTGCCTGGCTTGCCATTTCCGTTTCTAGGGCGCAGAGCCGCCACAAATGTCGATGTCGTGATGGGGGAGCACGAGAGGAGCTAAGCAAGCGCAGTGTAGGCGCGTTGTGCTGGAAGCTGAAGAAGGAGGCGGCAAGCAGGAGGGGAGTGGGAGCAGGGAGAGGAATCCTGAACTGACCAAAAGTATCACCTTTTCCCCATCGCCGTTGCGCCTCGCGTGCTGCGGTGCGATAACACTTTTCCCGCGAGGGAGAGGGCTTTTCCGTTACGAACTCCGGGTTCTACGCTCGAGAGCGTTTAGGAGCTCGTTTCGTAAAAAATCCAGCGTCGGAGCCGGTGAGGCCAGAAAATCCCGCCAATTTTACGCGCGCAGCCACGTGTGACTTCCCCACGTGGCTGTGACGTCACTGACCCGCATCGACTTACTAGAGGTGGCGGAAGCATTTTCTGCTAAATTTGGCCGAAACCTATTCCCGCCAAAATTTATAAAAATCAATCTCCCTTCCAGATATAGCGGAAACGTTTACCGCCAAACTTGCCAGGAAAATGAAAACAAAAAGACCCGTGACGTCACGTGATGTTACGTGACACGACGGCGCTACCGGCTAGACCACGCACGCACGATTGCACAGCTTAGGATCGAGCGCGAGGACTTAATGGGAAGGCTTTGAGAACGGGGCCCGATAACGATTATCGCGTTCCGCTCTTAAAGGCGAAACTTAGCACGTCTTCCAGTTTCTTGCCCAAAAGTAGCGAAGGGGGCGTCCGAACTGGCTATAGGCATATAAAAGCCATGTTAAGAACGTAATCGAAAAAAATTCAGTTAATACTTACCCGCCTAATTTTTTGAACGCGAACTTTTTCTTGGTTGCGCTTTTGCATTACACTTTTTTATGGAGTTTCATTCTTTGAAACCCTAGCCATAAGCACAGCTCTCGGGAAAAAAAGCATGTTGGTTGTCGTGGCTCAATATTGACTCAGAACATTCCTGAAATTTCTGCCAAAATGTCAGTTCATTTACTTTGCTTTACTCTTAATTCAGTAAGCACAATTTACAAGCCTAACCCTTCTAGGACCGTGTGTTGTGTACGCAATCGGCTGGATGTGAGGGATGAAACTTTATTGGTTAATTTCAGTCTCAGGCATTGGTGTGATATGTATGCTGTGCTCTTCTGTATTACATTAGATGAGAAAGGTAAAAAAAAAGGAGTAGACCTATTTTGTCTCTGTCCCCAGAGACAAAATTCTTTGACTCCTTTTTCTTGTTCCTCTTTACTAGAGTCCAGTCCTCCGTTGACACAGATGATGTTCATGTACAAGGAGTATTTTAACCTCCATGTGGTCTGTTTTATACTTTTTAAAAAGTTCAAGAATAGTATAAAGGTTAGGATTGACGTGTAGTTTGTCTAATTGAGTGCTGTTTTATAATGTGAACTGTAACTCTAAAAAGACCCATAAAGTTGTTTGGAAAACACAATAAAACTGATTGATTGATTGATTGATTGATTGATTGATTGATTGATTGATTGATTGAGAGGTTTCTGTTTTTTTACGCAAATGTTGGGATAATAATCCTCTTGGCGCTCCCCTCTCCTATGCCGCGAGGGAGACAAGTTGGGGCAAGGTAAAAACAGGAGAGAATATAAGAAAGGAGGAGAGTGGCAAGTGTGGAAAACGAGAAGCATACGTGGGGATTTAACCAACACGCTCTCTAATTTTATCTACAGAACATCTCCAAATCATTAGAAAGTCGACAAGTTGGCGTTGCTAAATGTTTTTTGCACTTTAATAAAAAGTGTGTTCATGGGGAGAATTGTGGTTACCATGGTGGCACAAAGCCTTTCACCGGGTTTCCCAGACGCTAGACATTATCTGGCCTTCTCCACCGCCTGCATGATGTGAAGGTTCTGGCAAAATATAAAGAGAAAATATGCGAGAAGTGCACGAGGCGTTTGAGATTAGGGCAAAGGGAGACGAATGCATTAGTGAACCTCCCTTGCCCTCTCAGGGAAAAAGTTTGAATTTATCAAGGGGTCTAATTGATTGATGTGATGAATAGGCGTTTTAACGGCCTATATATTATGTGTTTTTTCATAAATAAACTTTAGTTGCGAGTGCACCTCGTTTTGTTTACTCTCCTCATTGTCCTGTCGTTTTTGTTTTGGCGCTTTATATTCTGACCACCAGGGGCCCCCAAGTTTAATCAGACGCACACTTTGTGGATAAAAGGCCGGCGCATGCGGATACACAGGGAGTTATGTGGGTCGCGGTCGCTGACGATAAACGTAAATAGAAAGTTTTAAGTATTGCGTATACAAGAAAGAGAAAACACTACATTTCCGTTAGCATTGCACGATCCACGCTGAATATGCAACATACGCACGCAACGCAGCGAGGTATGCATACGCAGGCTGGCTCTCGAGTTTTGCGGGAGTACGACCCTCTTTGTGCCCTCTCATTCTACTCGTCCGCGCGAGACACCGCCAGACTCGGATTGGCTTACCGAATACCGGCCTTATATTGCTTTTGAGCAGTGTGCATATGGACATATAAATGGCGCTGCAACTGTTTGCGTTTATGTTATACTAAGAGTGCTATGTCATTACGCTATTTTAGTATTTTCTAATAAATTATTACGTTCTGTTGAACCAGTGCGTTATGTCATTCTTCGAGGCGGGTAGGTGCCAAAATAACCTAGCAGCGTACACAATAGTTACCTACTCTAGTGACTTTAGCAAAGCGAAAAAAGCGACTGACGTGCGTAACATAGCTGAATCTAAGTAGACGTGTTTATATTAGTATACAGGCTACGAAAACAAAAACACTCGTGCACCGAGGTGGTATTATGACCATAGAAATAACTTAGGTAGCCATTTATTTTTGGTGGAGCAAATATGGCAATTAACTAATATCATTGTCAGAGTGCGACTCACATTTGAATAATGTGAGACGTTCTGCATGACGTTGCCGAACAGAAGCTTAAAATTGCTCTTTCCCCGGGTATCTTTTTCTACCCATGTTTACATTTCCAAGAAATATTATGAATACACTCAAAATTACAATGCGCTGCTAGGAATTATATGCATTCCCCCACACTTGAGCGATGCATTTAGTTCGCATAAAGTGAGGGAGTGACGCTTTCTTTCGAAGATGCATATCGCGAAGGCCTGCCGCTCATTTCCGCTATACCCGTTCGATGAGTGGCAACCCCGCTGAGTAGGCGTCGGATTCTGCCCGGCACCGTAATGTACAGCAATTAGCTATCGGGTGTCCGGACTTCACTTCTTAAAGGTTTATTTCGTTGGGTGCACCTATTACAGTTTAACGGGCCCTTTTTAAGGTACATTTTGTTAGGGTAATCATGACTTTTTTTAAACTGGAATTGTTATGTTTTCTTTTCTAGTGAAGGACTGAGAAGAAAGAAAATTGTTCTTCGTATTTGATTATAAGCGTTCCCTGATCGGAGAAAAAGAAACCAAATTTGTTTCACGCCCTTTACTTACTCCTGCGCCTTGTTCAGTGAAGGCGCACGTACCACCATTCGATTCGTTGATGAAAGTAGCCCGTATAGTTCCACTAAATAAAAGCAGTGTGGAAATGTTTTTCACTCGCAAAATAAAAACTTTTAAGTTGAATTGGATAAGTGAGTGTTTTCAACTCGGCAGAATGCCGCTTCATGATGAGGCCGGTCACACTAGTTAGAATCGTCCGTATTCTCCGGTTTGCGACCATAAGGACACCGTTCCCGGCCTTAATGGCCTTTCGGAGCGTTAGAGATTCACGCGGTCATTAAAATTAATTTGGTGCACTCTACCAGCCTCCCATTTCTCTTCATCTTGCGCTACAGAAGTCGGAGTTAATAATTTAGAAGGTAGGCAAGAAAGACCAGAAGGAAATTAAATAACCTTCACTCTAGAACCGGTGTACTTATTACGGCGCATTTACTTTAGAGGCACTGCAGACTTGGAATAGAACGTCATACTTTAAACTGAGAGAGGTGCTGATTGCGGAAAGAGTTGCCCTGGAGTTAAAATATTCTGGACGGGTAACGGTGTTGGGTGCACAAGATAATGTTCAGGTTGCTTCTCTTACTGTTTCTGAAATTTTCGTCGCTCGTGTGTTAATTGTTTTATGTCGAATGTTGGAGCATGGGCATTCGACCTCGGAATTGGAAGTCACGGATAAATTCTAGCTCCAGTGTTTTCCAGTAACAGGGTTGTGTAGTATATATTGCTATAAACATCCGAGTCCTGGGCTCTGCACCAACTAAGTTAAAAACAAATTTTGCACTGAGCGTTCTAAGTCTCCAAACAACGACAAAGTTAACCTCGGACTGCACCCGACTGCTGCCTCACTGGTCAGCTCAAAGTCGAATCCAACCACTGAGGACACAAGAGTCAGGCTTCAGACTCAGGCCCAGTGACTTCCACAAAACCCGTCCAATCGGTGAAATCTTTACGCAGAGGGAATAAAAAAAATGATACGTCTATACCTTATTTTATGTTGCGTACCACGTTCTCGATGTAACGTAAACATTCACGCTGCAATAAAAAAAAACACTCGTTGCGCAGGTTTTGGTAGGCGGCGCTGCTCTATTATAAAATCCTAATTTGAGGCTAGTTAGTAGGCGGATTATAGCCATGACAATATTATAACTTGTCGCAGCTATTGTCAGCATCTTATTTGCCGCCCTACAGCTGGCCCAATTTACCCGGCTATTTTCTAGTGCCCTTATCAAAAGCGACCTTTTCCGTTTTGCCCCTTTATAGGTGACCATTTTTAAAGTCATTTTCTCTACCAGTTGTTTCATCATACGTGCGAGCGTAGTGAGGTGCTAGAAGATGCATCCGCGCAAACGCACCGACTAAAGGAGCGGAGTGAGGACGTATGCCCTGCACTTGATCGGTCGAGACAATACTAACATAACGTCCTGAAAGGAGATGAGGGCCCTGACGTTTTGCTTTTACAGCGAAGCCTGTATACGACTCGTGCGTCGGGTTTTTTTTGTGTCCGCCGACAGAACAGTAGTCGACAGTGTAGTCGACAGAAAATCATCGCGCTTGCCTTATCACCGCTCGCGCGCGGCCTATTTCTTCTCATATGGTTTTGACGCTTGCTTCAATATGAACACCTCGAAACAAGTGTCAAAACCACATGATATACGATAAGCACTTAGCGTTGCCCGCATAGCGTTTCTCGGTAAAGATTGCGGTTGCATAACCTGCCGCGGCAACGGCAGCGTACGAAGTCCTTCATATGTAAAGAGTAGGGGTGTGCGAATATTGAATTTTTCGAATACGAATCGAATACGAATAAGACAAAAAACTGGCTTCGAATATCAAATCGAATATCGAATATGTGTCGAGTAAACAAAAATGACAAAACAAGAGGTAACAGCAGGT
The DNA here is from genome assembly GCA_037355805.1 of Ixodes ricinus. Classification (NCBI taxonomy): domain Eukaryota; kingdom Metazoa; phylum Arthropoda; class Arachnida; order Ixodida; family Ixodidae; genus Ixodes; species Ixodes ricinus. The sequence goes on from JAZHYW010045716.1 coordinate 48,643, forward strand.
TTTATTGCCTTTTTAAAATTAGTCAATGCAACTGAATTTTACATGGCTTGCAAGAAGGCTAAAGATACTTCTAGTAATGCACTCATTACAAATTGTCGTGTAGGAAAGTTAACTACTCAACGTATTCAGAAATTAAGCGCCGCCTACGCGCCGTGACAACATTTACACGCCAGTAGGACGACCCTTTCACCCAGGAAACCTGCGGAAGTTCCCTAAAGTTCAAAGAAGTTCAACTTATGGACAGTGTTGCCCGGAGGCTACACGAATATTTCGAATTTTGTTAAATAAATAATTTAGAAAGTAGTTTATTTCATATTTTATAAGATGGTTATCAATGTTATTTTATGAGATGGTTATCAATATAAAAGCGAAAATATGCGCTCTTAACGATTTTATTAGTTATTAATGTGAACCAGTGATGCGAGTAAACCCAACCAATAGTGAATTTTGCCTCCTTCAGTCAAACCATTGTAGAACATCACGTTGAAAGTTCGAAAAAATCGAACTTGTTCGCACTTGAACTTGAGCAGGCTGGCGACATCCCCAGTTTCGACTGCGCGGGAGTTGCAGCATGTTGTTGTCGGCGGCGATGCAATGCTCTGTTCGCATCTAGCTTTTTCTTTTTTTTAATTTTCAAACATTTATATTAGATAACACTCTTGGAGATTTATTTAATATTTATATTTCACTCTCGAGGTTTATTATGCTGTATGAATTTATAGACCGCGCAATTACATCACATATTGCTATGAAGGTGCCACACAATAAAGGGCTTGGTGAAAAAGAAACCGAAACTGATTTATCTCTCGCTGCCATCGGACAGATAGAAACGGAGCAGACCGATAACGCAGGCCTCATACGCCTTTCTCACTAAATAAACATTTATAGGGGAATGCGTGGCAGGCAGATTATTCGATACCTGCTCGAATATTCTCAGTTTGTGCGAATATTCGCCGCTTTTTCGAATATTCGGCTTTGGCCGAATATTCGGGAACTTCCGAATATTCAATTTTCGAATCGAATACGTTTCGAATAAAAAAATATTCGATTCGTATTCGAAATTTCGAATTTTGGCACACCCATAATCAAAAGGTTTCGGTACAGTACGTTTACTTTTCTTTCGTCAATCATTTGGTATAGACCCTTTTGCTGTTTACAAACATAAACTGCCGCTGGCGTCCCAACCGACTTCCCGTCGCACCGTCTCTGCAAGCCTGCTGAGCTTGCTTTTGTCACCATTGCTAGAAAGCATCAATGCTACACGGACAACAAAGTCGGATATTTATCGAGGGCCTTCGCCTGTACAGTATTACATTTGGGAAAAGAGAAGTTGGTTTGCAAGAATACTTGAAACATTTTACTTGTATCGCAATCCTTCGTTCTGTTGGCGTTTACCTAGATAATTGGTGGTTAAACATTTAATCTGCATTTCAAGCAGGGTGTAAAGGTGGCCTTTGTTTATGGTTTTTATAAACAGGAAGTTATTTGGGACGTGAAAGACTGGAGCACCACCTGGGGGCGTTTGACATAAAAAGTGTCTAACTTGTACTGAACAATCATTGCAGGTTACACCACATCTTCGCTGTCAGAACACCTTCAAAGCGTGAATTGAAGGATTAATGTTTTTTTGTCCCTGCACAAGTAGGGAAAATTTGACGTTAATTTTCTTAATGTTTGTTCTATCAGACTCTTTAGCTGTTATTGGTAGCAATATAATAACTTGTGCGCCATCTTCACTGAAGGACACTTAGTGAGCCAATTAATTTGGTCTTTCAACGGTACTCGGCAGCTCATGATGCCGAAATTCCCGAAGTGAGGAACAGAGACACTGACATTCATATGTGAAACGTCAAGCCCATAGCCCTTGTTATTAGCTGTGTTTCTTTTTCTACAGGGTCTAAAGTCTCTAAACCAATGCTTTGAACCTCGATTCAAAGGCTCAGTGAAATTTGCTTCCTGAATGTACTATGCTTTGATTTGCTACAGAGGTACGTCAAGGTGGTGGAAGCTTAGAGTGGAAAGCAGTCAACGAATAAACTTACTTTGT
>JAZHYW010045717.1:0-128400 GCA_037355805.1 Ixodes ricinus
AAATTCATGCACACACACACAAAAAAAACAACGATGAGTACATTGGTGTTTTAATACAACTCCCTAATCTCTTATAGAACACAAAGCCATCAGATACCTAGGCTAGCTCTTCTGAGAGTGAATTCCATGCCCCAATATTTCGAGCAAAAAATGATTAAGGAATGTAGTCAGTTGGAGCACGAAACTCTGCCCAATTGTTCGAGTGATATAATCTTGCAGATACACGATGCGGCTCTAAGATATACAGATTTATTTCCATACCTTTCCGTCCATGATATACTGTGTGAAAAAAATTCAACCTTAAATACCTTCTCCGATGTTTTAGAGTGACCCAGCCTAATTTTTTTTTATTTCTGTACAACTTGTGTATGGGCTGTAATCTCCTGTCACAAATTTTAATGCCTGGTTCTGGAACTTTTCTAGCTTTTGTACTAGGTGACTAGAGGCAGAGTCCCAGATGACACAGAAATATTTTAGAATCGTGCTGATAAAAGAAGGATATGTGTCTCACTCTACGTGATGTATACTTAAAATTCATACGGACAAAGTACACTTTACTAGCCTGGCAAGAGTATATCCAAAATGATCATTCCACTTTAAATTGAACGAAAGATAAACCCCCAAGTACTTATAGCTGTCTACACGTTCAAGTATTGCACTTTTCAGTTCATATGGAGTTGGGCAGGCTATGCAACGTGAAAAACACACACATATATATATATATATATATATATATATATATATATATATATATATATATATATATATATATATATACTTTTTTATAGTTAAGCTCGTTTTTCAGTGAGCACACCAACTTTAGAGTATTTTTAAATCTTCCTGAAGTACTCAACTATGCGCTTCATGTTGAAATGTTCTTTATACTACAAAATCGTCTGCAAATAATTTAAAATGAATCTGTACACGTTGACAAATGTCATACATAAATATATGAAAAATCGAGGGCCCCAGCACACTTCTCTGTGCTACGCATGAGGTTACTTGAATTGACAAAGATTTCTTGCCTTTCTGTACGACATTATGTTCAGGACCGGGCGAATACTCCTAACCCAGTGGACGATTTTGTGGTTGATATCTAGGGGTGTAAGTTTTTTAATAATAAAGAACATGGCACGGTGCCGAATAATTTAGAAAAATATGAAAATATACAACCTGCAAACTGTTTAATGTCAATAGAATTCGAAACAAAATGGGTGAATTCCGTCGTGTTGTGTGACACACAACTAACCACGATAAAATGCGTGCTTGGCTGGAGAAAATAAACAACAAAATAAAAAAAAATGTCTCGAGATATATACATATATATTGTGTTCAAAAAGCTTACAAGCAATACGGTAGGTGACGCTCGGCGATAATTTTCTTCCAAGTTTCTTGAACCCAACTTAAAAATCGGAGTCATATTTGCCTTTTTTCATTCACTCGGAACTAAACCAGTTTCTAGTGACTTTTGAAACTAATATCTAAATACACTGCAATCCGTTCTCTTAATTTGTGAAAACTTATCGACGAAAGATCATATTGTGATTGATAATGCTATCAATGCATAGGTGCAAACGAGCTGGATAAGAATGACGAAAATAATCCTTAGAGAACGGAATTCCCTTCTTCAAGGTCTATTATAGTCCAAGTTCATCCGGTTCACCAGGTTTTGACGTGTTTCTCTTTTGGTAATGTCACGATTCCATCTACTTCGATTATCACATCCGACACAACTGTATCCTTCATGTGATCAGATGCCTGAACGATACGATCAGAAACAGAAGGCGTAAAAACTGATTTTAAGTTAGCGTTAAAAAAGTCGCCCGTTTCGATGTTTCCATATATTCAATTGACATTTCCTTTAACAAGGCAGGAATAGCAGTATCATCTTTCCTGCTGGTTTTCACAAATTTCCAGAATTCTGACGCATCATTTTCTAGTTTCTCTTAAAGAGACTCCTAGAAGATAAGTTTGCTTTCTTGTACATTTTACTAAGATTTCTAGACAACTGTTCAAGTTTTTGCTTCGACGCATCAGACAGACTCGTTCAATAACTTTTATAAGCTCTGAGTTTAGATTTTATTTGTTTTCGTATTGGGTAAGTCACCCACGGTTTTGGTCTCTTATTCGCTTTGATAATTCTGGATGATATGCTAGTTTCGAAGAGTAGATGCATTTTTGTTTGAAAATTTCCCAGAGTACCCAACATCATTTTCCACGCGCGTCGAAAAAATAAGAAAAATGTTTTAAAACTTCCGATGAATTATTATCATAGTCGCCTTGTTTGTATAAAAACACTTTTCGCTGGGGGTAATCGACACCTTTTCCACCTCACTCAATAACAAATCTCAAACCACGGCAAAAACTCACTAACAAAAAAAAATCTTGTCTTCTTATTTTTTAGTCAACCTTTTTCTGGGTTGCATATGTGCTTGCGAAACATAGCAGACGCGACCTTCCTTCGTTTTGGGGGGAATTTACGAGGCGCTACCAGAGGCCAAAAAGAGTCTGAAGTCAAGGCACGTTTCAAAAGTCTATCAAACAACAATTGCGATTGTCATTTCTTGGGCACAAAGCGTGTGATTTGATCATGGTCCCCACCGAACACCGATGCACTCGTTTCCAATACCTGCTCAGATTTTGTGCCCAAACAATGGCTGACTGATATGAATGACGCAGCAGCTACCAAAGGGCAAGAAAGTTTTGTGGAGGGTGAATTGCTACACTCCGTAATTTCGGTCCACCTTCGGCGGTCGCCACGATTCAGCCCTATTCGCTGGTTAATGTTAACGGTCATCGAATACATTTTATGATTTGCCGAAAGGTGGCGCCTTACATTAAATATTTTGCCCTATGCCTACCGAAGGCAACAAAAATTTAATAAAGTCATTGGGTTTTAGAGACAGCGAAGGAAAAGTGGATTTCAAGACAGTAGAGATTGCCGAGCAAAGATTAAGTGAATGGTGGCAGAAAGCAAGAGAAAACTAGGTATTTTCTTATTAACTAATGGCAAGGGGGTTCTATAGCCTCACGTTCTTTTCAGTGCGGAGTGAATATAGTTTTCACATTGAAATGTTCTAAGCTTAAATGGTAAAACAAAATGGCTAGGTGGCGTAAGCTACCGCCCGATTCAAAAGGCTCAGCCGGATTCATCCAACCATCCCTCCATCCATTTGATTAAAAAAAGGCAAACAATCAATCGAGAGCCACACTCTAAATAACCTCGAGATCGCAGTCAAAGCGCAACATCTATCAACTGTGACGGCCAAAAATTATTTATTTTCAGCTTTCGCAGCTCAAACTTCGACCCTGGTTTGAGTCAAAATTATTTCAGCCACTTTAATCGATTGGTTTTTGTATAAAATTTCCACTTACTTTGATGTAGAGATTTTGAGAAGTTCGTTCACAGGCATTCGTGACCTAGTTCCGCTCGTTGCGCTAATACGGCTGCAAAACCGCCCTGCTCTGGTTTGACGTTTCCTCGCCAACGGACGCGATGATATACTATAGCGATTATGCTGTTTACTTGGTACTATGCGCTTGGTTAACGGAACCATGCCTAATAAGAATGATTCATATGCACTGTGCTTGAACATCCTCATAACAGTAACACTGATGCCCTGCGTGCTTTGTGTTGAGAAAGCTTACAATGCTCGTAAATAAAAAAAAAAAGGTTCACACATGTACTTCTATATTGTTATTTGCTTTTATTTACTCTCCTCGTGCGAGCGTCGCGCTTTGGCCATCACAGGGCGGAGGTAAGGGGCAAAGGGAAAAGATGAGGTAGTGTAACACTATAAAGGTCAACCTAGACGCGATAGAAAAGCAGCAAGTGATAGCTGCTAATCTTGCAACAAAACCAGGATTCCATAAGGAAAAAATTAAAAGGACAGCTGAACATAAGGGTACTTTGCCTTTCTTAGCTTGCATCGCCTCTACTGTTTGGGAGCAATGGTTTAACGGTTACAATGAAGCGATCGAACGAAAGGAGGTTAGCTTAATTTTAGGTGTTTATAACCGAATAGTGGTTCGAATATAATAGCACAGCGTATTCCCTAGCTTTGGCACTGTTAAAAGAAAGTGCCGTCCTGGCTTTCTCTCAAATTGTCAAGGCTATGGATGACTCAGCTCTTTTCGATTCGAACCACTATTCGCACAACCATAGTTTTTTATGATCCGTGATGATTGTCAATTTGTGATTTCTTCCAATAAATCAGTTGAGAGACAGTGTTCTTTTTGTACACATCATCTCCTTGTCCTGTTTTTTATTTTGGCGCTGTTTGCTTTTCGGTAATCGTGTACCATCAACTCTCCCAGCTTTCCACCATGTTTAGTTCTTTCAATTTCCATACGATACAGTAATTGTATATGTGCACAAAAATTACCAAGTAGCTGTAAGGACGATACAACGAGACATTGATAAATTAACAAAACGGTATCGAAAGAAATTCAAATGTTGTAAACGTTCATGAAACACAAGTATTATGCTTCAGAGACCGGAAGAAACAAATCCTAAATGGATTACCAATACAAATCTACGAGTAGAATTGCAATGTTTGCTCATTCGTTCCGCTGAAATACACTGATAATCTGAGATACCCAGGGATGCACGGAGACAAACATGTTAAAAAATATTCATGTTAAACAGATAAAAAAATTAAAATATTAATTGCGCAGAAGTATCAAATACAAGATCTGGTCCCTCGATTTATAGCAAGAAAGTGATGCAATTCACTTTGCAGGTCCGCACTTCAATATAAAATAACAGTTTAAGGACGCTGTGTTAAATGTAAACAACTAAAAATAAAATCGATTCAAAAATAAATACCCAAAAATATTGGTTACCCACGTGAAGAAACTGATGTCCAAAACTCTGTGTATAAAGAACTAGGAATGTTACCTTTTAGACACAAGGCGAAGTATGATATTATGACAAAACCTTTTTTGAACAACACACATTAGGTGGAAAATGCCATGGGAAGAACGTTAAGACCGAATTGAAAATTTCTTGAACCATTCATTTATACCAAATATAGAAAATAGAGATATGGAAATAACAATGCATTATTATATACCCAAGATTTATGATGAATTACCTGAAGAGTTACTCAATATAAAATCCCTCCAAATAAAGAAGCTAGCTGTCAAAGAAATGGATGCTTGAATTGAGTAAAAAACACCCATATAAAATTGGTTCCCTTGGATAAGTTGAATTGTCGTTAACGACGTGACGTAAGCAGTGCCGAAATCCAACAGAACTTATAAATTACTGCTTTATAATTAATTAGTTGAATAGACTGTAACCATATTTTTCTGGAGAAAGGAACTCCATTTATTTTGCAACAACGTGCTCTAGTGCAAGTTTCACAATTTTTTAATAAAAAAGTAGAGAAATATGTCGCACCCACGCAAACGCCAGTATTGGATTAAGTGGGGTTTATATTTTGAACCGTATTTTAAGAACAATTAAGATTTTATTGTTGTGGATTGTATTGTTAAGACAATTCAAAATTTAACCAGAAGTGCAATACGCGTGATAATCAAACAGAATGCGAACCTTAGGCGAAAGATTGGGCACATTCCTTAAAGATGTACGGGTATGTTGTACGCTTTACGAAATGCATCAAGTAGGAACATGTTAAAATGTACAACTTTTTCAACTCTGTGTCTGTTTGATACTATTCCTTTTCGGTAGAACAACTGCTGCGATTCGTGATATGCGACACGACAAAGAATAGTAAAGCGTCCGAATCAAATGCTTTTTCTTGTCTATTGATCCAGTCGAGCTTGGGAGCAGGTCTCCGAAATGTATAATTATGCAGCTGTGCTCAGAAACGAAGGAGTTTCATTTATATACAAGCAAAAATGCAAGGTACGTAGTAGTCCTAGACTTGTAGCTACAAGGGTATTTCACCGTTGACCGAAACTCTAATTTCTAGAGTGAATCGAAAATGGAACAAGCACAAAACTGTCAGTTTTTTTTCTCCAAGCTTTTCAATGTGAACGTCCAGGCACCCCTCCATTTGATTTGACAGCTTCTTCGATCCATTTGTCCAGAATGGCCTCTATTCCATTTCACAGTGCGATCGCAGCCAACACCACCTAGAATAATCAAAACCACCGCATCGCTTCTTCTCCCTTCATGAAACGTCATCGCAGTCGGATCGCGCTAACTCGGATATTGGGCCCGAGTCCGATCTTGGACGCGCTGATTGAACACGAGCCCCGGCCGAATACTGACGCAGCACTCGTGCCCAATCTCAAGCCTCGATCGATCTGACTGGGATGACGGCGCGAAGGCCTTCTGCTTATCCAGGTGATGTTGCCGCAGCCGACTCTACGGTTTGATGGAGTCAATCAACCAGCTCGAAATGTGCATCGTCACGGCACCGGTCGGCTTTGTGCGTTTACTACCACCGGCTAAAACGAATCTCGGACAGGAAAAAGTTCAGGATCGTGGGCCAATCCCTGTGCGTGATTGATATAGCCGGAAATCGAGAAGGCACGTAATTGACGAGCGCCGTGAGAGTGCACCTTTGGTGATAATTATTTGGCTCCGTCCGATCAAAGCGAGGGTAGCCGTCGAACTTGTGAGACTGCCGCTGCGAAATTGCGGTCGTACTAAGGTGTCCGTGCGGCTCATTTGTCATCAGTTGTAGTTCTTCGCTAAAAGAGTCGACACCATCCTTGCACCGCTGCCCGTGGTGTCATGCGTATCTCATATCATGCATGCGAACTCTTCTCGAAATTTTACCTCGTCTACCTATTTTCCCCATCAAACAATTATTTATGTTCCGCTGCTCCACGCGTCCAGAAACACCACTTGACGCCCTAACGGAACAGCTGGAACTCCTGCGAATCCCTTAAACGCGTCATTTCGGGAGAGGTTAAATATTCAAGAAGGATTCGGTTAACTCCATTAACATGTTTCGTAATGCTGGACATGTTCATAGATTTTTTATGGACATAGGATCGGGTCAACGGTAAACTACCCTTGTAGTTACCATGTTAAAAATGTGAACGATGGATGATGTGTTGAGGCTTTCTGAGGTGGACAAGTGATACCGAATACTGTCGTTGTGGTACACCGCCTATACTAGTGTTGTTTTTTTCTCTCAGTGATATAGCGGAGTACAGTAATGAAATTAGGAACGCGAATGTCGGATAGAAATTAATCTTCCTGCGTTTCTCTTGCTTCAGCGCTTTCTATTGATCACTGTGGATATTGACAAAGTTTTGGTCGTCAAGGGGGTAAAGACCAGGCGCCACAAGGCAACAGTGTCCGCAGGCATAGCGAAAGCAGCGATTTGTGGAGGCGGTCATTCTTGGGCTGTACCGCCTATTCCGAAACATGTTATTGGTTTTGCCGGTAGTCGGTAGTGGATCTTTAAAAAAAAGAAAGAAAAAAAGAATATGTTTGCATGTTTAATATCATTTGGCAAGCGAGCAGTTCCTCTTTGATGTTTGTCTTTCTGGCGGATTATCAGAGCCGTTGAACCGTCTAAACAAACAAACAAATGTAAAAGGGATGTGTATTTTTCTTTTGGTTTTACTGTTCTTTATATTATCGGGCTCCAATTGTCACATAACTGTTGCAGCCACAAGGCATCTTTACGGATATCTTGTCCTGTGAGTGTTTGAGTGATTCAGGCTTTCTGGACTCGGGCTCACGTTTGCACACACAGAGTAGTTAGTCGTTTCGGTTTTCCGATTCCGATATCGGGATAGTTATGTCTGTTTAAATATAGCTCGTCCGATAAGGTGCAAATTGTTAACCCTGCACCGATTGTCGTGCTACCCCACTAGAAAAGGAAAGAACCTCAATCTCAGTACCATGTAGAGTCTCCACAAAAATAAAAGCCCCACATCGAGCACGTGCCTGAGACGATGGCAGGTGGGGGCGCTGCTCGCGCTTTGGACAATTCCACATCGATGAGAGGAGCAAGGAAAGTGGCTTGAATTCGGCGCATGAATTTAGTTTAGCTTTCTTATCAAGTTTTTCTTCCCCTTTGAGCGATATGAAGATAGTCAACAGCAGCAAGCACATTCTCCTCACCACCTCACCACGTTTGCGACTACCTCTAATAGAAAGTTTCTGGTGCCACCGCACACTGCTGGGTCTTACCTCAAAAAATGAAGAAGTAGAAAACGCTTGCTAATCTCATTAATTTTTTTTTATTGCACAGCCGAACGGACGAACTTTCTGGCGCTCAACTTATGTTTCGAGTAACTCATGACCGTTTATTTGCAAGATTAGACTTTCAATATGAAACACTTTTCAGATTCAATAATTTTCGGGCGTCAAGTTTATTGCAGGGGTGTAAAGATGGGTGCAGAACACAGATTGCAAATTCTGAGCTCTGACATCGGCGGTCTCGAGAGAAAGAACGAGAAAGAGAGTGACAAAAATTCCAAGAAAGATAGCAGACGAGCGGTTAGTCGTTTACGTTTTGCCCTGGTGATATCAAGTTGCTCGAGCGTGTGTCAACTTTATTTAGTTTCACACAACGTGCGTCTTCGGTGTTTTTCTGCGAAGTAAGCTAAAAGAGGATGAGACAGACTTCAGAAACGCTGTTTTGCTGTTTTTTTTTTATGCATTTTCAGGCGTCGCCAGCGATAAATTCGGGACCACCAACTGTCAGCGGCAATGCGCGTGCGTATGACTTGCCATTTCGAAGCGACCCGAATGCATGAGACCTCTTCCTCTATATGATATTAACTATACTGTTTATAGCGTGTTTCTTTACGTGCCCTGCGACGTCACTACTGCGCTTTTGTGGCCCGCTTAAACTTTAGCGTAGGTGTCGCAATTTATATGAGCAGTGATCGAGCACCGTTCGTGTCGTTAGTGTTGCGTGCAATAATTAGATCGGCTTGCAATAAGCTGTTTCCAAATATAGAGTTTACATATACCACTTGCCTTCAGGCGTAATCCATGTGTCGTTTTCGGGGGTTCTAACGCAAACAAAACAGCACTTCCAGTTGACTGGATGAAAAACGCTTTCTGTCAGTAGAAAGCCACTCCTACCGCGGGTGAAAAGGCGTGGACGCGACAACACATACCTAACTCTCCATCTAGGTGCGAGATAGGAGAACCATGTGATGTACTTCACGAATTACGAGCGTTTGCTCCACGACCCACGATACCGCGAATATGCGGTGGTTATCATTTCCGACTGACTTACGCTCAAGTCAGCAATCCCTGCTGCTTCCAGACTTTGAACTGCTCTCCGGCAGCTTCTGTTTAGTTGTTTTGCTGATGTCAAAAATAGACTAAATGGCCGACCAAGAAACCTTGCGTAAACTTCTCTTGGTAACAAAACTGGCGGCATCGCTCTTATTAATTCATGCTGCCCCAAGCCGCAATATCGCTTATATATACAGCTGCAAACGTAGGCGTACGGTCCTTGCCTCTTTTGAAGTTTATCCAGAATCTGGCTATTTTTTGCTAGTTGGTTTTTTTGTTGTCCTATTTTGTCTAGCGGCCTGACAAGTGGAAGTGCGACTTTCAGGTGGGTCTGACTGGTCATTGCTTTTTTCTGACACTGAAAGGACATGATCCGATAATACTGACACCTGAATACTATCTAGAGGATACCTGATCACCGGGTTGCTCAAGGACAAACTCATAAAATCCGAATAATCCTATACAATAAATATAGTCAGATAAAATGCATGCCGGTCCTTGAAAACGGTTTGGTACGGAGCGCGTAAAAATAATTCCTTTCGAGATTTTTTTTTTTTGCACAATTTGAGCAAATACAAGAAGAAAAAATGCTTAAGAATGTGTCAGCGTCTGAAAACCAGAATGTGACCTAAAAAGTAAACATCCACGCCTTCTTGAAAAGAAGATGCAGAAAATGATGCACATTCAAGCTTCATTTTGAGTACTGCAATTAAGGAATATTGAACGCTCGATTCCACTGCGATGACCGAAACGCTAAAAGGGGTTCACAAATGGATTTTGAGATCGTGACTTTATGATGAAAACTTAATTAGCCTAAACATAGTAGAAAACAGCCAAATTACAATTCTGTTGGTATTTTTCCTACTAAAACAACACCAAACGTCCCAGTTACTTCAACGCTTCTAACATATGTCTAAAAAAGGGGCGTGTAGCGTTGTTCGCCGTGTTTTTATTAGAAACGAAAGCCTCGCATGATTGTGGCATTATATTTTCTGTCATGCTTATCGCGCGTATCTGGAGTTTTCGGCCTTTAACAGATGATCTCAAAATCCCCCTCCAAAAACATACTAGTATCATCTCCTAATAGGGTTATATATTTCTAAGCTTCTGGAATAATTGCACCCGTCTTCCTATTATGGGGTGACTGAGAACCCAATATATAAACCGTGTCTTTCATTTCTGTGATTTTCTCAAATATATATAGATGCTTGGTTGGCTTTTTTACTTTATGAACATTGTCACATTCATTGACTCCCCGTTGTTATTGTACGCACGCGTTCCATGAAAAGATGCCTCCTTTGATTTGGTCTTTAAGACAAACACAAATAATGTTGAGATAGTAAATAAGAAAGCTCGCAACAAGTTGCAAAATTACCAATAAAACGGGGAAAAAACTTATGAGCAAGATTACTGATTTTATAATTGTTATACTGAAAACGTTTAAAAAAAGACAATAGTATTTTACTCTTGAGTAGAGCCCTGTGGCCGGTTTTTATGATTGGACGTTTTGAAACCAGGACGCTCCAAATCTTCTTCCTGTTCCCGAAAGCGACTTCCTCTATTTTGATGATAAAAATACAAAGGCCGAGAGAGGATCACATGCCACATATTTTGATATGAGAATGAACTGCTCTACATTTTATTTAAAATTTACGTCTTATTTTATGAACATTTTTGAAAGACAAGTAAGAATTACAAACGATGTTTCACTGTAATGGCCGGTTCACATATACATTGCAGCGCTAAATCTCCGATAGGAATACCGCTGATGCAGAGGTGACTTGAACGTAACATAACAGTGATGCAGGGCTGTGTCGGAACTGTATTACTGATATAACGCCGAAGTCGGCAAAGCATCAGAAGGCCAGCTCGACTTCCAACGCTGACTAATATAGTTTAGTTATCTCTGTGGTGTAGGTTTCAAAAGGCTTTGAGAGTTTTTGGTACAATTCTGTACCCATGAGAGGTGACAATTCAGTAACTATTTTCGCATCTAATCGTTAACCCACGGTCGGTTAGAATAAAGTATAACAGATCCAAGCACATATTTGAAATTCAGATACTGAAAAACCCAGAGCGTACATTTTAATTTGTTAAACGTAAATCTGCCGCCTCTTGCTTTTTAACAGCTTGCCATCACGTAGTCTGCAATGTTATACCATCCACCCGCATAACAAAAAAAATCATTTGCAGTTTTTTTTTTTTTTGCACGGGGGTATGGAATGGAGGAACAATCGCAGGCTTTATACTGATTTCACTATTTTCCTAGCCACTTTCCTTTCATGCACTATGATATAATCTGTGGTCACTCATAAACAACATTCAATTACGTCTCTTTCACCTAGAAATCTACCACCTCGACGACTGAGGCTTGATCGATGTTTATGTGGAACGACATGCACTCAGTAACTATCTAGCGAAGAAAATACACACTGGGGATGAGAGCAAATGTGTTCATGCGGGAATGTACAACAAATAGACACTTTCAAGCAGCTGTGCATGGGCGCCTCCCTAAACGACCTTCAATTTTGCTTCCTCTTATTCCGTTTACTTCACTTCATAATTAACTTAGCAGGTCATGCTATTGCCATTTTATATACTATTGTGTCCTTCTCCCCAGCATTGGCCTTTCTGAAGGCTGGCCAACACCGTTTCAGTGGCTGGATATTTTTGTAATGCAAGAGAAGGTCAGCAATGGTGGCTGTAGTCTGGTGGCGCGTGTTTAATGCGTCTATAGCCAGCCGGCAAAAGCCAGGCGGCTCCAGCTGAGTGAGATCCCACGGTTATACCCTGTCTCGTTGTAACTTGACTAAGCGTGAACGATAAGCCCCACATTGCTTGTTAACGGCTTCGATATGAGCTACGTATATAATCGCAACGCACACATATTGGAGCATGACGCAGCGAAAAGCCTGACACATGTTCGCAGTAAAAGAGCACTCCGGTGATACGTAGCCACGTTCTCATTTGCCCGCCAGGGCCGTAGCTTCCGTCGTACTAACATGTTATGCGATTACGGCTGGCCTATCTAGTATTTCTTGATTCAGACACTAGGCTAGGCGGCGCCACCAGAGTAATTTCTCACGTTTGAACAATGCAGCCGCTACTCCCACGCATACCTAATGCTTCCTGCTTCAGTCACTAGATAGTGCCAATCCAGACAGCATTGCAGGCTGCCTAGTACGTTACCAGAGGTTTGTGCTGCGCGATAAAGACGCAGCCAACAACTCACCTTTTTCGGGAATATATTGCGTCGTCGCAGCCTTAACGTAGGGCGTCGATCAAAAGCGAACCAGCCATGTAGCACGACGCTTATCCCTCATAGATTAACACGGAGGAGGGGTGAACGATACTTGAGATAAGCTATCTCAGTTTCCGTGGGAACCAAGCATCGTCGAACCGGTGCGCACTAGAACGGGACACGCAGACGTCTACGTCTTTATCGCACTTATTGATGGCGATAAAGCATCGGAGGCCTAGAGGGTAGCCTATTCAGTAAATCGATACTAGTGTTGAGAGCTTGCGCCAGGTGAATCGGGAGTATGCTTCGATTATCGAACTTGGAGCAGTTACGCTCCTGCCGAAAGGTCTACTGAAACTCCCTCAGCCACGCGCTTTATTTCCAGTAAACCTACGTTGCTGTCTTCATACGCGAACGCGTCATTTTTGTGACATCACGATTAAGAAAGAGGATTCGAGAGCGCTCTTCTTACGATCAGCGAATACAAAAACATAACTCTACCTATTATATTTTTGTTGACGTTGCCTCTTTTAAAGCTGTTATGTAAAAAAAAGGAAACTTTAGTTAAGTCAATTAAAGGCTTGTTCAAATATTTACTTTTGCTTTCGAACAAGTTCTTGTGGTCTCCTGCGACGAGAGCACAGTGGTACGCCGGCGTCATTTATGCGGTGATCTGGAACTGCATTTTACTAGAGCGAAGGGTTTTGCAGTATTTACCAGATAAAATTTGCGCACTACGAGAAATTATAGTTTATAACGTTCTCAAAAGTTTTTAAAGCCGAGAATGAAAGAATGATCCTCAAAAACAAAAAAAACATAAATATACAAACATGGCAAACGTTCCACGGCAACTGGATATATGGCTGTGTTTACTCTCGTAGTCAGAGATCCTTCGATGTTTTAAAGCATCTGCAGTAGGAGTCGCAAGCGGGTGAACCAGCCTTTTTCAATAGGAGCTGATGTCTACCGGTACCCCTCTGCTAACGGTGAAAAAGCGACACAATTCGTAAAAGTCAACATTTTTGTCTTTCGCCGACAGACGAAGGTGTGTTTATCGGAATGAGTTTACACTATGCCACCGGATATTGCTCTTAGAATTGACAATAGTAGAACGGTTCAAAGATATCCTCGCTTTCGTCTGGCTTTAACGTAGCAGATGACAAAAGTTACAGGCCTAGCGAGCTTACGGCAGCGTCGGAGCTAGGCACGTGACGGCGTAACATCGGAGCGTAGTCCTCCTCAAAGGAGATATCACGTGATTAGCTCGACTACGCAGATTTGCTTGAGTTGGAAGGAACGTCCGCTTTTGGCCGAGTTGCGCTAAACAGTGTCTCCCCCGTGACTTCAATTGTGTACATTTAATCACCGTTCCTCGGTTTCATGCATTCGCCGCCAGGCCGCGAACGTTTGGTGCGGGTGAACGCTTCGGGTGTCGCGAGCTCCCCATCTCTGCAAACAACGTATTTGCCACTTGGTGGCGTCCTGTCCTCTAGAGTTGCGTAATATGGCTAGATATCTGAGTGTTTTCAACTGCGAAATCGGAGCCACGTGGTTTTATGGGTCGTGTTTTCAATACGAGGTGCATGGAGGTGAAGAAAGATTTGATCGTCTGAGAGATTCTCCACCTCTTCGCCCGCATTTCTCCTCGCCACTGAACAATGCAACCTTTGCACATGTGCAACGAACCTATTCAGGAGGCGTCCATCATTAAATCGCAAACGTTCACCACGGTTGGAGTTCCACCCTTTCTTAAATATAAGTCCCTAGCGTTCGGAGTAGTGTATGTGCCTATCTTCCATACACCTCAAAAACCGCCGTTAAAAAAAAAAAAATGAGGTTAGGCTATAAGCTCGACATTACTAATTTCCACCTCCATGCGTTGAATTGAGATAAATGTGCGGGACCATCGATTATATTCATATTATTTTAACGCAACGTAAACGTTTCAAGCGCTCAAAGTGTTGTTTCTTCCTTAAGCAACCGAGATTTTGAGAACTACTTCGCGCGGCGCATGAATGATGCGCAAAACTTTCCTTTTTGTTAATATGACAACGAGTATCGATAGCAAGGCTGCATGGATACATTTTCGGAGTCACCTGGGAGACTTCAACGCGCTGCACTGTTTTGACACTAGCGAAGGTTAAGGGTTCGGCTGCGATTCGTGTTAAATCAGTGAGAACACGAGTTCTAACCGAACACAACGCGGCACTCGTGCTCCAACTGCGCTCCACGCTTGCCTCTTGTAGGTGACGTCAAATATCCAGCCCTAGGGCCTTCCTCTATAGGAGATGTTGTTTCAGCCAGCAGCGAAAGCGATTGGAGGGTAGGACGCAAGAGAGACGATGCACGCACAATTTCCCTCTAACATGTGGCCTTCTCTTGGAATAATGGGGATGTCTTGCCTACCTCAATGTTCGTATCCCACCACCTGCCCCAGTTTATCGTCACACGTAAAAGGTAGACGTTTATCAATTTACGAGGGGGAGGGGGGATTGTGAAAGCTAGCACATGTTTCGACTGATATCCCCATATAGACGCAGCCAGAAACAGTTATGAAGCGATTTCCAAGGATACGTGACACGTGTGGTGTTCCTATCGTTGGTTGGCGAACAGGCGTCCGATAAGATAAGAGCTACCGGTCTACGTAAAAACGCCCGCGGAAAAAAAAATGTTGGAATGCTTTTTGTCGCATTGCAGCTAATTTGCCACGAACAGCAGACCAGACAGAAGCAAAGAGTAGGAGCCTATATAGCGTGTAAATTCGTCTGCTACTACCGCACCTCGTGCACTTGTTTACCCCCAAAACGCGGCCACGTGCGTTTGTTCACTTGGCTGCCTCGTCATCGCCCGTTCCACGCGCCTTCCCTATGCTGTCCTCTTATTGGCGTGCTCCTCCTCAGGTTCCGATGCTCGAATGGCTCATTTTAAAACACTTGCTCGCCGTATATACGGGAAGACACTCTGAGAGATGGAGGAGGCAAGAGCTCGAGCGGGGACGCTAGGGGGCAGGGTTGGGCAGAAATACTCAAAAATATATTTGGAAATACAAATACTGGGATAAATTAAAATAGTAGTTGTTATACTGATAGTAAAATATATCTGTAAAAATGTATCGCGATACGTATTGGAAATATATTTTAAATAGAGGGAAAAAGTCTTTGGAAATACAAACACAGGAATACATTTTAGGGAGGGAAGAAATACAAATTCAGAAATACTGATACTGCGATATATTTTTCAAATTTGTGTGAGACGCCAACTGAGATAAAGCTGAAGTTTGAAGTGCAAGTTTTTGATCATGAAATTACTTTCCCGTAGGCTTGGCACTTTGCCTTGAAAGTAGGGGTTTCGGACGATGGGGAGCCTTCAATAGGATAAAAAAACGCTCCCTGAGGGACTGACCGTGATCCCTTCCTTGACATCCTGTCTGTCTGACGAGGGATGCGAAAAGACTTCGACCTCTAAATAAATTCGGTCACCCTAAATCCCATTCAAACGTCACCACGCCTCTGTCTAATAAGGACGCCCCTGTCAACATTGATCACATGACGTCACGGTGTGAATGAACTGGTATTCTTTATCTGTAGGTGTGGTCTTGAACATAAAACTTGAAAACACTGATGTATGAAAGGACAATACGTACTTTCGTTGTAGGTTACCTCGTTGAAGATCGTGCATGCAGTGTCATTTGGAAATTTTGAGAATAGTGGACCACCTGAATCACCCTGGAACACATGTCTTATCTTCCGTTACGGTTTGAGAAAAATGATACGGTGGCATCCCTGTTGTGAAGGTCCTTCCTGCCGACCCTCCGCCACCGACGCATGGATTGCAGTCCTCAAGTTTCGCTTAGCATCATCCAAACAGAGACATCGTGGATTGCGACCTGATATTGCTGGCACAGGTGCAAGCTATCCGAGAAACAGCGCGTTCGAGACGAGTCGCAGGTGTACAAAGTCAGGGTCGGCACAGCGAGGCCACGTCTGGCCTCGTTCCTGGGTGTCGGATCACTAGAGCAGCGGGTCACGTTCACGTCGGCTGATGACGTACCCTTGAGCCGTGCAATATTACGGGCACAGCCGCAGACGCATCGAATAAGTGTTGAACTTCACAGATGTGAGTCATCCTACTATTTCAAGTCAACCACCGCCAGGCTCGTGCTGCAACGGACTGTGACTCAGCTTTGCCGGTTGGGTGTACTGTGTCCGCTAAGACAAGAGAGACTGTTAGCAGCGGGCATTGGAATTTGGATGTCTGCAAACAATGACTCAAGAAATCCCAACCAAAGGACCTGCGGCAGAAGATGATCTGACTCTTCTCCTGGCACGCCACCTGGTTCGACTCCCCGACTACGCAACGCTTCTCGGAAGGGAGAAGAGGACGCATAGAAAAATAGTTTGGAGAATCGGAAGGAACCTTGGTCAGCAGAGTAACAATGCCCCAGCATCTCAGTGACCCACCGGCTCTCAGAAGAAAAAAAAAGAAAACGCGTTCGGACTTGTTTTGCTTTTTCCGGGGGGAGGGGGAGTATTTCTCAAGAAATGTAACAAAATACATTGCATCTTGATTGTATTGCGATACAACGAAACATTCTAAATGTATTTCGATACAGGAACACAGATACTGGTGAAAAAAATGTGTCGCGATACAGAAATACAGATACGAAATGTAATTCTGAAATACTAACGCGATACATTTGTATCGCGATACTGCCCAACCCTGCTGGAGAGCTGAGCTCTGACAGGAAGAGTAAGTCGAGACATAAGGCAGCTAGTTTTGCGTCTACCCACCCATTATTCTGGTCAAAGCACGGCTCTCCGGCGTTCCCGCATGCTCTAGTTTCCGTCTCTCCCTTTGTTTCTATCCGCATAGCCACGGACGGCTTAAGCAAACCTTGGTTCCGTGTGTCTTTGGGTGTCTTTTTCGAGCGATTTAATAGATCGTTCCGATACCTAATCTATCCCCGCGATTACGATACCCAATAGCCGTACGATGCATGCGAA
Source organism: Ixodes ricinus (assembly GCA_037355805.1). NCBI lineage: Eukaryota > Metazoa > Arthropoda > Arachnida > Ixodida > Ixodidae > Ixodes > Ixodes ricinus. The sequence continues at coordinate 17,432 of JAZHYW010045717.1, forward strand.
AAGGGGTGCTGCGGATTTTCGGGTATCGTTATCGGACTCATCGGAACGATCTCTTGAAACTCTCGAATAACGCTGTCTGGTGAAGGAGATTCCTCAATTAGCGACAAAAAGAAAACGCTGAAGAGCCAAGAACGGCAAAGAAAGCCTAATCACAATAAGCTATGCCCAGTGTTTTATTTTTATATATATATATTTTTTTAATGTTTACTGGACAGGACAATTAAACGTTTGGGAAAACCGCTCTCTCATTGATCAGCACCGATAAATGAACCAAAGGCAGAAATAAACGGATTCTGGTGCTTTCACGATGACGCACGAGGTGGATACCAGAAATTGTAATAGTCACTGCACGCTTAAAGGGCAACTCCACTCGAAAACGGAACCAAAATAAATGACTCGTATCGCTTTAGTGGCACGAAACCTGATCACTCTCGAAATGTTACGTCAAAGTGAATCCGCGTACTACACTAGAACTGATTTTAAAGTCGCGACCAGCCGCTCTTTAGCGGGCTGCGAGCGGGTTAGCGTTTTAGTAAAAACAACACTGACGCAGCAGCCTTGTGACGTCACGTGGCGGCCGAACGGCAGATGATCAATGTTGCCATCCCTCTAGCAGATAGTTTCGGTTTTGCCGTAGACGCCCGAAACCAAACTTTGAGCCGTGATATTTATAAAAGTACACACAATATCGGGAAAAAAAAATTATACTTTCTAATTCAGGAACACTACTCTAGCTGAAAACAATCGTAATCCCAAATTCAGAAAAAAATATATATATATTGATCGGAGTTGCCTTTTAAGAAACGACAGATGCGGCGGCTTCGATAGGTCCACGGATATCGTTTAGGTGATTCCTTCTCCGGTTCTCTTGTTCGGTCTAGCCGCGTTCCCGTTAGCCGCGGAGGGATAATAATTAATAGGATGCTTGGAACGCGCCACGACATGCATTTCTTAAGGTGTCAGGGACATGGTAGTACTTCGCAAAAACGATAATGTGCAAATAAATAATTGTCTACAACGAATTAGGGCCAATACTGTGGGCTTCAAAATGAACAATGTTATTAGGCATCGTCGTTACAGTATAACATCTACGACATGGCGAGGATTCAGATGATGATGATGATGACGCTGATGCTGTCGGTGACTTTGCCCTCGTTCATGCTGTGTGGAAAATGTGACACAAAGAACCACGTAAAACAGGGGTAAGAAAACATTTCTGACCGGCTCGGCGCATTTTCTTGGTTTTCGGCACTCCCTTCGACATCTAGGAAACAGACAGATATGCCTTGGAAATTGTTTTCCTTTAATGTGTGTTATCAAATACAAATTTGTACTTATTTCAGTGCACTTTTGCGCGCTGTCATATGGGTTCGTTTACCGTAATCTTGTTTTTGTTTTAAATAAAATAATCCATTGCTAAATTTGCCAATATTACTTGTTTAGCTTTGTTTACTTGTGTACGTGCCTACGTACATACGTGAGTGTGCGTGTGTGTCTGTGTGCGTGTACGTGCGTGTGTGCGCGTATAGGTATATGTGTGTGTCTTCGTGTTTTTTTTTTTTTTCAAACCAGGCTATTATAATGACGATCCCTGAAACCACGAGGCGCTGCTTCCCACTTTAGCAGTGAAAAAAAAAGTAATCGATAATTTAAATAATTATTTTGTAACAGCTCTAATATAGAAAAAAATATTAAGAGAACACATGGGACACAGCCAATTTGTCTTCATACATGCTATCTAATGGCAGCGGTTAAAAGTAAAGAAGGAATCGAGTTTAATTTTACGATCTAATTATGTTGCATAAATTCTAAGCAGATCGAGATAGGTATGAGGAAATCAAGTAACACACACAAACGATAAAAGTATTTCAAAGTTTGATAATCAAACTTAACAAAGACGGGTAGGGCTGCATTAGGGTTATTTTCAATACCCAGGGAAGTGCAGCCGGATCACAGTCGGTGTCGTTCTGGATCCGAAATTGCCACACGCTGAACGCTCGCGACGTATGCATCAAGGACATCCGCCACAGCGGAAACCGCATCTCGATCATTGTCGCGCGCGCATTTCATTTTGCGTACGCCCCTGTCGCGGACGCGTTATCGCCACCTGTAAAGGCGCAATCGCCTGGACACCTACGGCAGTCAGGTGACGGTGGCGTATGCTTTATCGGCTATACTTGGTTGCCATGGAACGAGCGATAGCTTCCCTCGGATGCCGTCCCACCCGGTGCTGGTTTGTTATCGGCGAGTGCAACACGTGGTGCAATAGGGCTTGGCCCTTTGATCGCCACTTGCCCTCCAGGTGGTGACGAAGGATAATACTTCGACACAGGTAGGTCGTTCTTTTTGTTTTTGTACTGAAGTGCTGTGAAACCTTAGGTATACCTTGAATGTTCTCGCGTAAACACTAGAGAGCCGAACGTGACTTTCTCGATCGTTTGTTTCACGCCTGGGTGCTTGGTTTGCTCATCGATAAAGCTTATCGTGCCGTGTTGCTAGACGTCTTCAACAAGTCGGAATACTTCTTAAGTAACATTTGTGAGCATTCGTCCGTGAGCTCTTTGATTCCAGACTTTTTTTATTTATTTCAAGATTGAAGGATTATGCGCCTAAGGGACTGTCCAGAAATAGTCAAGTCTTTCTCCCGCTGCTTTGTACAAATAATAAAACGTAAAAAAAAATAATAAAAAATATATATATATATAATATATATCAGTGGCAGCTTTAGCCAGGGTTGGGCAGTATGGAAGATACGTTTATCTTGGTATTTTTAGGTGGTGTTAAATTTGTAGTACCCGATAGGGCTTGCCAATTAAAAAAAAAAAGAGTACGGGAGTTGGATTTTTGGTATTGAAGTGTTTTGTTGTAAGAATCGTGAGTGCACTTTGATAATACCTGCTACTTCCTCACATGTGCCTATAACCTCTAAGATGTTTTCTTTTTCTCAGCCTCGTTTTGAGAACCCCGATTATATTCAATTATAGCGTAAACAAAATTAAACATAAAACACTAAGAGCTACGGTTAGTGCGCTACGATGAAAATAAATTGAGCGCGCGGTCTCATATTCAAGAGCCCACTACCTCTACGCGCGCGTTTCTCGGAAAATCAGGATGGATTCTTTTGCCTTCGCTGCCGACTACTGTCAGCGCTCTGCGGTACATTAATACAACGAGCCTTCCGACTTTTCTCGCTACCGTGAACGCAGATGGCGTCCAACGTTTTTCGCTACTGCGGAGGGGGCCAGGTGCGCACCACCTGCTAAAGCGCCCTATGCCCCCGACGAAGCCAGCGAATTCAACACAACGCCACTTATCCCGATGTCCTTTTATTTTTGTTTTGTTGAGCTGACGCAATATTACGGCACATCTGCAATGCTTGTTGTCGCTTTTTTCGGTTTTTATTTCGAAATCCATTTGATTCTTTTTATATCACGATGTGTGCGAGCATGTATTCACATTGTTCCGCTGTGTTTTTGAGTTGGACGTCGTTGTTTACGTCGCGTCAGCGTATCGGCTACAGCCAACAAACCTTCTATGACACCATGGAGGGAACATATTTCGCTTCCGAGTCATCTAATGGAGACCGCACTCCGTTTCCTTCTTGTGGGGCGACTATCAGGGGTGCGTGAGCTTCACCTAGAATGTTCTACAAACAGTAAGAATTGCGTCGTTATTTTCGATTGCTTCTACGACGTGAAGACGGCGTCATTTCTCCGTCTCACATTATGTCCGTCTGCAGAAAACGCCACGGTTCGATTAGCCAGTCAAACCATAGAGTAATATACACAAGGTAAAGAGCGGACACTGCCATAGGCCCCAGCGGCCCAGATAGACGAGTGACCGGTTGCGCTCCTAGTGGGCGGCATTAAGCATTATCTGGTTCCGGTTCCGGTCAAATTAGTTTCGGTTTCGGTTTGGGCGTTTTTGCTCCGGTTCTCCGGTACACCTCTCTCTCTCTTTCCTTCCCGCCTCGCTCCTCGACTCCCGAAGCCGCTGTTTTTTTGTGTTTTTTTTTTCTAATATTGACGCACTTTTATTTTTAAATTTTACGGTAGAATCCGTGCAAAATGTGTCACAGAATATTTCAATTTACTTTAGAAAACAGAGGTGTATTTCTTGTTCTTTTCCTATTGTAAAACATCGAAGTTACACAATCGCCACAGACTCCTGGCTGGTGGAGCATTCTGGGGTCAACAACAGTAAGTGGTTCGAAAACATTTTATTGGACCACATCCATGTATACATGATTTACTTCAAAAGCTCTGTATGTTTTATACGAAACTGATACTCACAAAAAAAATTAATATGAAGGAGTTCGGCATATCGTACGCTTCGTAATAGATTGTTAGCAGAACCAAGTTAACAAAAATTTTCCACAGAGAACATGCTGAATGATTCATTCACTTTCACGCTGACTCGGGCACGGGAAGTAAGTACAGAAATATATAACACATCGCGATCATTACCAGTCATAAGAGTATAATAAGAGTGCAAAGTACACACCGGATAGAACAAATTCCCAATTTCCGGCTAATATAAAAATCGCCAATTCGCATAGCCTCAAACTCACTGCGGGCAAGCTATTACCAAACAAGGAGAGCTCTATTCGAAATCTGACAAGATTCAACGTCCCTAAACATTCCCCGAAATCGTTCAGGAAAGAAGAATAGCTTCAGAAAAAGAGGCTAAAAAACTATGGACAGTGGATACAACTGGATACATTTTCTTTAGAATATTTTTACCCTCTATACACTATTTTCTATAGAAATTCTGTAGAAAGTGAATAAGTATTTTTGGTCGTCAGCCGTGATACACATTTGCTGGAAAAAGGGGAAACAACTGTTTGGAGTGCAAGCAGCACCAATCAATTAATAAGCGCTTTCTATTTTTGGTTTGGCAACCGCTTCCGTTAATACATTATTAACAGTTAAACCTGTCTAGTTGCTTACCAGCCACTGAAGAGTGCAACCGAACTTTGTCCGAATTCCGGTTAAGTAATCGAACATGCCAATTCAAGCGCGTATTCTGCAAAACATTTTTAAAAGCCGTTTGTGGCACTCCTCTGAGCAAAGGCTAAAACCACCCAGACTTCAAAGTGTGCGATACACGGCGGTATAGACTCCTCGAACATGTGCCACACTCTCTATTATTGGAAGAAAGTGATTTTCTAGTTGCTGAATGAAATTAAAGGCAGCCTGTGATCGTACTACTAAGTTCCCGAAGAGTTTTCCTGGCACGTGGCATGCTTCAAGCACAAGAAAGTACTGGTGAGGCCTGGTCAAGTTATCAGATTCATCCCATAGCAGCTGAGAACAGCCACAGCTGTGAATAGTCTGTTCAAGCACAAGCTTGATCAAATAGCCTCACACGTAGTAAGTGGACGAGTCACCAATTACGTTAGACCTGATGTCTGATGCCAGCTCAGAAATATCCTCTAGTGGCGGGAAGTTATCGTGTGGAAGACATACCACGTTGTCTGAAATTGAACTTCCATAATGCGAAGGTATTGGCAGCTCCTTGAAGAGGTCAGCCTTGTCATCCTCTACGTTTCCATTGTTCGACAGTTTGAACAGTTTCTTTATCACTATCTGTTTTAGTCCGGTGAACTGATGCAGTTTCGTGTTTGTGTTGCAGCCCAGCATTTGTCGTATATAGCTCCAAAAGGTTTTTCAAGTCGGTCTTGCTGCAGGCGTCGTGTAAGTAAGAACTTAAAGTCATGGCTGTTTGAAAGCTCATTTCAGAGCATGAGGATACATTTTATAGTAACTTGCCACCCTATGATGGCTTGTGGCTGGCTCCTACTTTGGAACTGCCATGCTGAAATCCATCCGAGTTGCTGGTGTAGGTAATCGAGTATTTCAGATTCTCCCTTCAGAATGGCATGACGAAACTCCTGCCCTGTCTTCTTGAATTGTGAGCTATTCAGACAATCAAAAAGTATGTACATCCTATCACAGAAATAGGCTGTAGCCATGGCTGCCTCAGGAAGCTCCTTGGCATAAACAAGAAATATTATTGCAAGAAAGAGCGAGGCACTCAGTACCTGTGCGGCACGATTTACTTCCATGTTACTGAAAGGTTTTTGAAAAATGTCTCTCAGTAAGTTTCGGAGCCAACTGCAAGCTCATCTCACGGGTAGAACGATAAAGTTCAACAATATGGGACGACTCAATGACCTCATTTCCAATGCAAAGTTTTTGTGCTTGAAGATTGCTCTTGGTTGTTTTGGGGAGGTGCGGAACATGAAAGATAAAGTAAACATATTCGTTGTCAACTTCAAAAAATGGCCTATCAACACACACACCGTTGGTTGGCCAAGCTTACGTTTGAAGCCCCTTAATCACAGACCACAGCCTTTACTGTGAAGCCAACAGTCTTTAGCTCCCGAATGAGAGAACTGAGGAGACTGCGTTTAACAGAAGATGTTGTTGGAGTGTGCAAAACAGCAGGCACGTAGCCAGGGGGGGGGGAGGGGGGGAGGGGGCATGGGGCTCGCCCCCCCCTCCCCTTGAAATCTTCCATTTTGCTGGGGCCTCCTCTCCCCCTCCCCCTCATACAGCATTTTGTCATTCATACAGCATTTTGTCATAAGCGCCCCCCCCCCCCCGCCCCGAAATAAAATCCTGGCTACGTGCCTGCCCAACAGTGTATGCAAGGGGCTAAGCCCACCCCACCTCCTGAAAATTTCAGACAGCACAACAACCAAGGCTCTATCTGTAATGTTAGAAATACGTTCATCACCGTCATCTGTAAATCCAAGGACAATGTTGCGTGCAGGGACGTGAGTTAAGTTCTTTTTTAAAACTATCTCATCGAAAATCAAGATGCCCACACAATCAAGTGCAGCCCGACAGCCCGGCGGAAACAACAGCACGAACTCAAACCGATCGGCTTCACCAATTCCCGCCGAGCATGCGAGGACGCGGGCGGTCATGCGTCACCTTGATTGATGCAAAGTCGACCGAATATGATGCAGCAGAAAGCACAGACGGACGGCACGCACGGCACGGACGGGCAGAGGCCATGCAGAATGATGCAGAGGCGACGGCGTGCAGGCAAGCAGGCAGGCCATGGCAGGCGCCATTCATCACGTGGTTTTTGTGACGTATTTGATTAAAACTATTTAGTCGTTTTAATTACTTTAAATAATTCTAAAGCATAACAATTTAAAAAAATAAATACTTCTTGGAGAAAGAGCTCCAATTAATATTAACCAAATTACAGAAAAGCGCCACGTAGCGGAGGGCATTAAACGCACTATCTGGGCCGCGATTCGGCTTCAGTGTCCTCTCTTTACGTTTACTATATTACTCTATGGCCAAACAGCACTACACAGTGCATCCTCAAGACGTTCGTTATCATTGTGCGTTTTTACATATATTTTTTTATATTTTGTTACCGGTTAAGCGAAATACGCAGAAAGGAAAAGAAAAGCACAAAATCGTGGTGCATCCACTGTGAGTGATTTTCTTTTTTAAATGCTGATATCTAAAAGACGATAAGCTTCGTGACGATGTACTTTTTATGCTGCTTGACTGATTTCATCAGAGCGTAGCATTCATTGACTGCGGTCGGACTTGTATGGAAACAGAGTCGTATACACCAACATAGTGTTTCCAAACAAGCCCGCTTTGCCCACACCAGGTGTTAGGGCAACTCGCGACTTATCCGCAAGAAACCCCAAATTCTGGGAGGGAGGTGAAACGTTTGCGCATGCGCAATGCCGACAGCAGCGCCACCGCAGTCGTGTGACGTCATTGAGTTGAGTTGGTCTGGAAGTCGACCGGACTTGATGTAGGCATTTGTCTATGCATGTTAATGCTGCAAGAAAAAAAAAGAAAAACGGGGGAACGTTACATTTTTTCGTTCTTTTTAAATTTTACTTTATATTCTTTTTTTGGTAGATCTTAAGTTGTTATACTTTTAACATTTGTTTTGTATGTGTATTCCGCGGGCAGACTAGTGACATATCAAATTGACAGAAGACTACCGAATTTTATAAAAATTTAACGTCGCGAGAAAATGGAAAAATATGTAGTGTAGCAAGAACGGGTAAAACCAGGCAATTTTAAAGTTTGTTTCGAGACAAGTTTGGAGCGTATTAAGTTTGTTTCCTGACTAGTCGTTAAACGTAAAAAAAAATTCTGTCTGAAAAAAAGAAAGTAAAAAGAAAATTGCGTAGCCGGTGATGGAAGTTGGGGTTCGAGCCATTACTATGCAGGAAATTATTGCTATACAATTTGTCCTATATTAACAGCAGCAATGACAGTGAAAGTTGCGCTTTTTTAAAAAATTGCGTGTGCACATTTCCATATAACCGTGTTTAAAAAAAGAGAAATATATTACGAACCTAAAATGCAGCTCGGAACTTTGATGAATTTATATCGAAGTAAGTTAAAACTTTAGAATGCATATTTTGTATAAGTATCTAAAATACAACTTTATGTATGTCGATTGTCTGCATCAGAAGCACACATTTAAAGTACCGTAATTTCCGGATTATAGTACGCAGACTTTACCTGCTTCGAGGTTGAAATATTACACGGTGCAGACTATACAGGTGCGCAGTATACGCAAAGATTTGATTTTGTCAAGATTGTTTATTATCACGAGAAGTGACGCATTTTGTGCATGACTTACTACGTTAATATTGATTCCTATATAATACAAGGTTCTTTCTGTTTTCATCAAGCAGGCATTTTTTAATGTGTGTTGTGCATGAAAGAGATTTACGTGAAAAGCAAGCTTAAGCACGACTCTGCACCGGAAACTGACCATCTAAAAAAAACATTTTCTTCCGAAAACAATTTGCCCTGTAGACTTTACGCCGGGTGTGGACCATAGGCCTCAAAATGTGGCCCCTTGCCCAGCACTTAAGATAACAATTTTATTCGAAACGTTTCATGTGAGAAAATGATTTGAGAAAACAAAGTACTCAAACCAATTAGTAGATGTGCAGGGTAAATGTTGGATTTTGGACAACTATCAATTTTCTCAATCTTCATTGGTTCGCCAGAGGTGCAAAACTCCAGTCAGCACGCTAGAGAAACGCATAAATTAGCACAAGCTTAGAAATCCTAGGGCCCTAGCTTGGGCCTATTGCGGTTCTGCTCCAAGGCGTTAGCTAATGCTAGAGTAGTTTTCTTTGGAGTTTCTATGGCTTTCTTCTAGCTCGCCACATAGTTGACGAAGTGTCCGACTGAAACCAAAGAATGCCACGTATGACCGGAAGAACCAGCAGTGAAGCCTGGATCGGGCACAAGTTTGGAAATTTAGTCCCAAATTCGCCACGTGAAAACAAAACATCTATTAGTGAGACCTAACTCTGAGCTTGGTAAGGCGATTTCGACCTAAAGATGCCGAATGACAGCCAAACTTCCAGGAACAAAGCCTTACTTTGACACTTGGACGGCGGAGTAAGACCAAGATACGAACATTCTGGCCACAGAAAGTAATGTTGAGCTCTATCTAGTACTCTTCGGTCTTCTTAAAGTCCTAAGTTACAACAGAAACAAAAATTTTCCCGAAGATTTCTGTTACCTGGGACGTTTTCTAAATTCCATAAAGGTTCTACTACACAAATGTATAACTAAATATTCATTAACTTATTTCGGCAGCCGCCTGAAGAACTCTTCTGATTGAAGCTGTATGAAGCTATAGTGCTATCAAAGTAAGGTGTCCTAAAATAAAAAGAAAAATGTTACGAACACCACCTCTTCAATGAGGAACTTGAAGTAGACGCCTAGCATGAATAACTACAGATTTACAATATTTTGCCTCTGCTTGCAAACGGGCATCTTCTCGATGAAAGGGCAGATGTAACCGCGTATTAGCACGGAGAGTGAGCCTTTGCTATACTGCTTCTCTAGCATTCTTCAAGCTAAAGGTGGATAAGTCAGCCTATGCTATCGCGGAAGCCCCAGCTTTATGAAATGTTCCTTTTTTTTTTTGTTTAACTTGACGATTTTAGAAAGCGTTTATTGCAGCGTCTCACTAGGTGCGCGACGCTGTCAAGCGGCCACCTCAGAGACGGAGGCGGTGGCCGTTTTGCAGCAACCTTCGTTGAGCTTCGGTATATTTGCGGCTTAGGGCGGGTCGCGTGATCCACTGGCACTGAAGTTGTGCGCGCGCCTTGTCCACTAGGTGGTATTGGTCTAACGAATGCTCAATAAGCACTCTAAGAAAAAGATAGTGTAGTCGGGTGCAACGGGCGCACATGCACCCTTTTGGCTGAAATATGCACTCTGCGTTACCCAGCCAGTGTACTTGTACACCGACAATGAGCATCCTCCTCTCCCTTAAAAACTTCTAGGTGTATCAGTGCACCCCCACGCTACCCACGCGCCCCGATCAGCTTGTGCTTGGATTCCCTCTTGGGGGTCGCGTTTTGGGTTGGGCAGTTTCTTAGGAATTATGGAGCTATCCTGTACACTCGGTATTGACATTAGACTAGACGCTATGCTTGTTTTATGCCAATCGGGTCTCCGGGTAGGATCACGTGACTACAGTCTCCAAGCTCGAGATAAAGCAGAGCACGGCACCTGCCTGAAGGCCAAGGCCACGGGTAGCATCCACTGCACTATTCACTTTTGGTCGAACTTTCAAGAGGATATAAGTGACAAAACCTCTCGTTGTGTTCATTGTTGGGTTGCCCCTGAAGATAAGCCTTTGCGAGGGCGCCCCCTTTTGGCCTTGAAGGAGCTGCTATTTCTTTTATTTCTGTCCCTAAGTTGAAAGCATGGAAAAAGGTGCGCAGTTGCCGGACCAATGAGCCGGAGGCTTTTTCATTCCTCGACTCCGCTGTCTGGGCGCGGGTAACGGCAGGAGCGTGATCATGTGGTAAAGGTTTCACGGATGACATAGCAGCTCTTCCCGACCTCGCAATGTCTGCTTCTCAGCCTAGTTTCTTGTGTGCTGTGCTGCGACCAGCGGGGCTGCCGTAGATTTCTTCCGCGACAACGTATTCGAGTGTAGCAAGATTTCCAGAAATGTCCCAAAACATGTATTTTTTTCGTGAAAATGAAAAATTAGACTCTTTAACCTCTCCCGATTTGAGTGAAACCAACATATCGGGCAGGCTGAAAGGGTCTAATTTTTTATTTTCACTAAAATAATATATGTTTTGGGGGCATTTCTCAAATGAAGCAGGGCGTCAAACCGCGTGTTTCCCAGACTTTTTGTTCTCGAGTTACGATGCATAGAAGCCGCAGTGGCAGAAACTTGTGTTTTTGCCTCGCCGTCGCAGGTCGCGTGTTTGACACCCTCTGCTGGCGCTAGTATTTTTTCTACACCCTTTTAACTTTTTCCCCTATTTGAATAAGTACAATAAAGATACCTTGACGTATTCAAACATTTATATTAATTTGATTGTGCTCTAAAAAAATGTCCAAGTCGTCACTCAGGTCGATTTTTGGTCAACTTTGACAGGTCATTACTTTGTCGGTACTTAAGGTACATTTCATTTCTTTAGCTTCTATAGAAAGCCCAAACCATGCCTAGTATACAGGGTTGGGCAGAAATACTCTAAAATGTATTTGGAAATACAAATACCGGGATACATTAAAATAGTAGCTAAAATACAGATACTGAAAATATATCTGTAAAAGTGTATCACGATACGTATAGGAAATACATTTCAAAGATAGGCAAAAGGTATTTGGAAATACAAATACAGGAATACATTTTAGGGAGGCAGAAATACAAATACATAAATACTGATACTGCAATACATTTTTCAAATTTGTTTGAGACGCCGAATGAGATGAAGCTTGAAGTTTGAAGTGGAAGTTTTTGGTCCTGAAATTACTTTCCCGTAGGTTTGGCGATTTGCCTTGAGAGTGGTGATTTCGGACGACGAGCAGTCTTCAATGGGCTCAAAGAAACGTTCCATCAAGGACTGACCGCGGTCCCTTTTCCGACATCCTGTCTGGTCTGACGAGGAATGCGAAAAGACATTGACCTCTAAATAAATTCTATGTCATCCTAAATCCCATCATAACCTCACCATGCCTCTGTCCAGTATGGACGCTTCTGTCAACATTTATCGCATGCCGTCACGGTGGAATGAACTGGTATTCTTTATTTGTAGCTGTGGCCTTGAACATAAAACTTTACCACGCTGCTATATGAAAGGACAATACGTACTTTCGATTGTAGGTTACCTCCGTTGAAGATCGTGCAGGCAGTGTCGTTTGGAATTTTCAAGAATAGTGGACCACCTGAAGCATCCAGGAACATATGTCTTATATTCTGTTATGGTTGAACAAACGATACTGTGGCATCCCTGTTGTGAGAGGTCCTTCCTGCCGACCCTTCGCCAGCGACGCTTGGATTCCAGTCCTCAAGTTTCGTCTTGCATACTCCAAATAGAGACCTCGTGGATAGCGACCTGATATTGCTGGCACAGGCGCGAGCTCTCCGAGAAACAGCGCGCTCGAGACGAGTCGCAGGTGTACGAATTCTGGGTCAGCACAGCGAAGGTCACGTCTGACCTTCCTGGGTTTCGGATCACCAGAGCGGCGAGTCACTTTCTCCTCGGCTGATGACGTACCCTTGAGCCGTGCAATATTGCAGGCGCAGCCGCAGACGCATTCGAATATGTGTTGAACTTCACTGCGTGCGTCAGCAAGGCTTGTGCTGCAACGGACTGTGACTCAGCTTTGCCGGCTGGGTGTACTGTGTACGCTAAGGCAAGAGTCGGTTAGCAGTGGGCTTTGGATGCAAGCAAACAATGACTCAAGAAACCCCTACCTAAGGACCTGCAGCACAAGATGCTCTGGCTCCACTCCTGGCATGCCACCTGGTTCGAGTCTCTGACTACGCAGCACTTCTCGAAGAGAGAAGAGGACGCATAGAAAAATAGTTTAGAGAATCGGAAGGAACCTTGGTCAGCATGGTAACAATGCCCCAGCATCTCCTTGACCTATGGTGCCCTCAGAAGTAAAAGAAGAAAAAAATGCGTTTGGATTTGTATTTTCTGTTTGTGTGTGTGTGTCTGGGGAGGGGGTGGGGGTGGAGTATTTTTAAAGAAATGTAACGAAATACATTTCACCCTGATTGTTTCTGCGACACAACGGAGCATTCAAAATGCATTTCGATACAGGAATACAGACATTGGCGAAAAAATGTATCGCAATACAGAAATACAGATACGAAATTTATTTCCGAAATAATATCGCGATACATTTGTATCACGATACTGCCCTACCCTGCTAGTATAGATACAGTAATATCATTATAATCTGCTGAGTAGCCGCTCCGCTACCTTCACGTAAACGTTGTGAAAAATAACTATGTTCACACATTTCACGTGATTGCGGCTCACATACAGGAGCATACAACCAAAATATTACATTTCTAGACTGTTTTTCTTGTAGTTGACTAAGATATCTAACAAAATTAAAAATAAAAATTTACAAAAATGTTTTTTTTAGAAAATTGTTTTAAAACTTTAAACATTTGTTATTTCTTACAACGTTTACGTAAAGGTAGCGGAGCGGGTAGTCCATAGATCATAATGATAATATTATAACTTTAATGAGCTTGCTTTGGGCTTTCTGTAGAGCAAAAGAAAGAAAATTTACCTTAAGTACAGACAGAGTAATGACCTGTTAAAGTTGACCAAAAAGCGACCGGAGTGACGAGTTTGACATTTATTTTAGAAAACAATCAAAGTTTTAAAAGTATTTGAATACGTCAAGGTATTTTTATAGTATTTATTAACTGAGGTAAAAAAGTTTCAAGGGTGTAGAAAAAAGATTAGCGCCAGCAGAAGGGTGTCAAACACGCGACCTGCGACGGCTGGCAAAAACACTACTTTCTGCCACTGCGGCTTCTACGCTTCGTAACTCGAGAACAAAAATCTGGGGAACATGCGGTTTGCGCCCTCCTTCATTTGAGAAATGCCCCCAAAACATATATTTTTTTCGTGAAAATTAAAAATTAGATTCTTTTTAGCTTGCCCGATTTGAGATTAAACCACCTATATACATACAAAATACACGGAAAAGACAAAAAAAAATTAAATCTAAAAAACTGAATTAAGTTGTCAACGCCGAGGTAAGGCAATGCTAAGGAGAGCAGCCGGCAAAAAACTGCAATAGTGCTATAGGCAGCACGTGATTCGTATAGCGATCGCTGTAAAAGAACATGATAAACTAGTTTTTTCAATGCTGTTAGCCCCAGAAACCAGTGTCTAGCTTCGATAAAAACCCAAAATGCAGCACCGCAGGTGACGGCATCTAGCGAAGGCATTATGAAGCTGCCCGAGTTTTTGTCGTAAAAGCACATCTTGGACTTGAAAGAAACGAAACATAACGTATCTCCTTGGTACTCTTACTAAAGATCAATACGCGGTTACTCGTGCTCTGTACTTCATTAAAATTTAGATGTAAAACTAGAAGGTAACGTGTCTAGTGGTAAAGATGTGTAATACGGCGGCGCCCAATCGAAGATCACTTTCAGCTGCCATTTTATCGCTCTATGGCCTTTTACCTCGTTAATAACCCCTTACGAGTGCCTTCACTCAAATCAGAAGATTCAGATGAACGCAGCTCATTATAGACACATTTCGAAAGTCGCGTGCCGATTACCAGAAGGTCGAAACCACTGTACAATTGCGGAACAACTGACGTCGTGCAACGTGCACGTCAAACCATAAGAGAGTGAAAGTCGGAACAGGGCCAACTCTCCACGGTGGCGGGGTCACCTACTCTCTGCATTGTCAGCGTGGAAGTGTACACCTTCTTTACAAAACCTCTCGATAATTGGCATATTCCACGAAAAACATTCTAGGGAAATTTTTGAAGCTTTTTGTATACTCCCCTAGGCGAGCGTTGTGTCAGCCAGCCTTCTGTGCGACAAGGGAATCGGCTTTTTACAATCGTTTGAGATGGGTGATGGTGTGTGTCTTCCGCGTGCTCGGGTGCCCCCGCGCGAGTGTGGCCTCGGCTAAAGCTGATACCGCGGGCTGTTTTTTAATGCGAATATTAATGCGAATAGCATTCTTTGATACTTCACGCACTTTTCGTCTATGTATGTATCTATCTATCTATCTATCTGGCTATCTAACCTCTTACGCCGCGGGTCGATAAATAAATAAAAAAGACCGGCGCCGGCTGGGATTCGAACCGTTGACCCTTTGATCAGCAGGCAGACGCGCTAACCACAGAGCTATGAAGGCAGTCATTCAACGCGCTCTAGACGGTCGTTTATATCTTTACCATATGACGCGCTTTACATCGCTGTCACAGCTACCGGTGCGCGCGTTCCATGCACGAGGGCTCATTCCGCTTCGTGAGGCTGAGCACGGCCGCTAGCTCACCCTCTCCCGCGCTCGGGAGAGGGTGATGTAGCGGCCGTGCTCAGCCTCACGAGAGCGGAATGAGCCCTCGTGCATGGAACGCGCGCGCACCGGTAGCTGTGACAGCGCTGTAAAGCGCGTCCTATGGTAAAGATATAAACAACCGTTTAGAGTACCGTTGGTTGAGACTAGCTGAGACGCCAGAAAGTCTGGTCGGTACCATTTTGAGTGTTTGTGCGTATGGCGCGTGCTTTGCTCGCCTTCCTAAGTGACACAAACGCACGTGCTGGGCTGCGGAGATCGTGCGCAGGGCTGTGAAAGTGTCAACAAATTTAGAATCGCCTCAAGAGTGGGCTGGCGTATCTAGAGTGTGCCGGCCACCTGACGAACGCGCATAACTCCGCACCGTTTGATGCTATTCGCATTAACGTAGATAATCATTCCCAAAGGATGGGTTCTGCTGATTTTTTTTATTCCTTCAATACATCGAGTTGTGAGTTTGCGCTTGTCTCTTCTCTCTTCCCTCTTCGCTGTTCCTTTCTATTTGTGCGAAATTTTAACCATGTTTAACCGTTACCAACTCGCGCAACTAACCACCTTTACTACAACTCTACGGAGCCGACGAGCCAATCGATACAGTCGTCAAAAGTGCAACGTAACTGCGCTCATCACTTTTCCTGTGGGAGTGCTTTTTCCTTCTAATCCAACCAAATGAATGAAGAGCGCCATGACTTTGCAGTTTTAGTCCGCCATTGCGCAGGGATTCCGCACTGCCAACAAGGACAGTCTTTCGAAAGAGGTCCTTCCAAACGCTTCTTGCTTCATAATTTGTTTCTTCGGCCGTCTTATCAGCCAAAGCTGCAAACTCATTGGCCGCGAAGCAATAATGAGATGCACGTGCTCGCCACGCGCGTTTTTTGTTTGTTCAAGCTGTACATGATTATATTGATAGACCTTTGCAGTGCTTATTGCTAAGGGGAAAAGTGCCAACTCACAGGGCTTGAAACGCGCCAGTCCAGGGGCCCTAATCTGGACATTTGGCGGAAAAGTCGGCGAGAAATTCGGTGGCTATGATTGGCCGGCGCCAAGGTCAAGTGTGGCATTGGCCAATCGCGGCCGCCAGATTTCTCGCCGTCGTTTTCGCCAAGCGTCGCTTCAGGAGAGGCAGCGCGCCATAGGGGATTATGGGTATGGTCCGTAACGTCTCCACCGGGCGAAAAATTTCAAGTCACTGGGCTGGGCACGCACGCGTGGTCTCTGATATTTGACAGCAATCAACTATTGATCTTTTCACCGCTAATCACGCCGGTGGAAAATGCTGATTCACTGCGCTCTGGACGCATGCGTGGCCTCATATTTTGTGGAAGATAGCTACTGCGTATGCTGAGAACACCTTCCGCAGCCCAGTAGACAAAGGTGGCAGCGCCCAGAGGGCGAATTTCGGAAATGTCTATAGTTCGCTTCAGCTTAGAGGGAGACTGACTGGATATTTGTGCTCGCAAAGGTTTTTATTTGCACATAACATATGAGAGCCCGATCTACTCAAGAACACATCTTTAAGGTTTGAAATTCGTTTTCTTAGTGCCCGAAAACCGCCGATCGAGAACTGTCCGGTCTGGGTCGCGCTCACTCTCTTCTACGTGGTCGCGTGCCATTTTCTATGGTTTAGACAGAACCACCAAAGATAACCGAAGTCATGGGTCATCGAGGGCACACACTCAATACTAGAAATGGACAAAAAATATATGACCCATCTTTTGTGGCTTCGAAAAAACTGTAAATATGTAATTTGAAAAGATAAAAAATGTAAATAAAGGTCACGGCCACGTGACTTCTGGTATCTTTCTCCTCTATATTTCTTCTTCCTTCTCCAGTCCAGTTTCGGTTTCGGTTTTGGTTTCGAGTAGTTGCGTCTTTCGAGATTATTAAAAGAATACGTGACACTGTAGCAAAATCTTGATGGGGTGGTCTTTTGACACTATAATAAATCGCCTGGAAGAATATATATATATATATATATATATATATATATATATATAAGAAAACTTCTGGGGGTGTTGTGTTTCTGTAAGTCCAGACGGCAGACCGATGCTACGAGGTAATGGGGCCAATGAAGCAGGTTCAAAAGCTCAAGTCACTGGGCATTTCTTTTTTTGTTTATGATAGATTCAGCGATGATAGAAAACGTAGAGCATGAACGCCATGATGGTGCCCCTTCGAAGCTGTCTGATTGGTCCTTTAGGCTCGTGGCGTCGGCTGCATCTGGAGTTAAGGTGGAATCGAAGTATCGTTCGCGAGCTAAGAACGCGTTACAGCGCCCTGTATGGACAAAGATGGCAGAGCCTTCTTCTGGGGCTCAAGACTTGTCAAGGCAGAGTTGTGGTCGTGGGTTTGAGAGCGCGCCGATTTGACTTTGGCGACAAATGCGTGGATGCGAGGCGTCATTGTTGTCAGAGGTCCAAAAAATGCGCTTCGTATAAACTTCGGCCCCTAACTTTGTATTTGACGTGTCTGGGTCTTCTACGCTGCCAAAGATATTTCGCTTTCATTATACAGGCTGTTCTACGTAAATTTAGCCACGCTTTAATATATTTTGTGCATTTTAGGAACACGAAACCAAAGTAATAAGTTCGTTCATTGTTCGGAGCAAGTCAAGCTATTTGTTGTTTGTTAATTAATATTAATTGTTAATTAACCTAATTAACTAATTAAAATTTCTAATGAACCTTTAAAATATTCATATTAGAACAAAAGTTACACTGGGCAAAGTGTGAGCTGATACCTCAGAAACATCGAGAGTATTCAGTGGTTTTTTTTTATCCGAAAACTCTAACACGGAAGCACCTTTTTTGGGTTTCGAAAAAAAAAAAAAAAAACGCTTGGTACCACAGTTACGAAAAAAAAAATACACGGGAATTTGCGTTTGCGCGCCTTGTATTGCAGCGCTCTCAGCAGTGGCTTGAACAAAGATATAGTCCCTTGCAACCTAAGAATCGAATGGCGAGGGTAAGACGGGCCGGGAGGAGGAAGCAGACGGAACGCTAAAGAGAGAAGGAGGTTTCCCCCCTCTCTTCTCCAGCGTTCCGTCTGCTTCCCTCCTCCCCGGCACGTCTTACCCTCGTTCTTCGTTCTTAGGTTGCAACGGACTTATAGGCCGGCATGCGGAATAAAGCACTGTTTAAAAGGGCGCTTTCTCAAAAAATGCGCGCTTTTCGCGTCTTTTTTATAATTCGCGCGTTTTTTTTGATGCTCTGGAAAGCACCCTGTTAAAAGTTTCTTGATAAAAAAAACAACAAAAAAAAACTACAACACTGATTTGGATGTTATTGATGACGCTTAGCTTCTTTGCCTTTGGAACTTTTGCTCTACATTGAATATTTCAGAAGTTCGTTCATTAATCTTAATAATAAGGTTCATTGGGCAAAAATACAAAAAAAAAGCCTGACTTGCTCCAAACGATTAACAAACTTGTTCCTTTCGTTTCGTCTTCCTAAAATGCACCAAGATATTTTTGAACCTTAGCTAATGTCTTGGGAAAATTCCCCGTATAGGTTAGGGACACGATATAATGGATCCAATCGTCAAAAGCCATAACTGCGCATTGTCACGTTTTTGTGTGTTTTCTATCTCCGGCTAAATCCATCGCGCACAGAAAAATAAAAAGCATCATGGTGAATTCACTGTTGATAACGGTGATAAAAAATCACGGTGATAAAAAACGAACAAAAACGACGAGCGGCATGGCGATGCACTTTTTTGGCACTGCTTGATTGTCTCGATCGGATTGTAGCGTCGACTGCGATCGAACCTAATGGGAAACAGAGGATAGGAGTCCCAAAATCACGGATACGATTAGCGATTAGGTCACAGCTTCAGCTACCCTGTGGTTGAGTCATTCAGCCGGGGATAACTATTGGCCTCGAGATGGACCAAGAGGTGGCGCTACTGTCGCGCTATCATCATCATCAAAGCGGGGATAGAAGCACGGCCGCCCCTTAGACTCTCCACGCTCGCGCGCGAGACGGCGTAGATTCCTGCGTTTATTTTGTCGCATAATATCTGTTGGAAAGCAATTTTAGCGAAAAATGGTGTGGTACTGTTCAGTGCTTCAGTGAAAATCGAATCGTGTTACCAGCGTACGGCCTAACTTTAAATAATCGCTCGTGTGGAAGCGATCGTCTGCTCTAGGCAGATGTCGGGAGGCATGGATCACCACGACGGATGCCTCTCTCCGGCTGAACTGCACTATTTATGTTAAATATATATATATTAGTGGATGCATCGGTTCACCAGCGTGGGAATTCAACAAAGTAATGAATTCCAACCCGGATAACATATAATACTGGTACTGTGGGCTGTGAAATCGCAGGTTCGATGCATTTTTTTAAATATTTTAGTGTTCGCAGTATTATAAGTAGTTAGCTTGAAGAGAAGTTAGTGCGGTATTGAAATTACCGTTCAATTGAGTTCCAGCTCGCAGCCAATGTTTCTCCTTACTTTGCCATGGTGTGCGTAAGTTTTACGGAGTCTGAACGATTCTACTACGTTGCGATGAGGAGAGAGTGCCTCTTCTATACTCCGTTTCACCTTATGTTGTACCGCAGCGAAGGCTGGAAGCGCGAGCTCATAGCGTTGACGGCTGCCCTTACTGCACGAGAGCTTGTGCCGCCGAGATTTGCCCCAGAGCAAGGAGCTCGCGCTTATAGCCCTTCCTGCGGTACAACATAAGGTGAAACAGAGTATATTTACGATCTGCAAACTGCACGTTGCCAGGACAACTCAAACAAGTGAAACAAACTGTTCTAATATTTCTGCCACGGGTGTGACAAACGAGTGTATAACCGGAGCAACGCAGCAACGCTCGTGGTGTTAAATGTTCTTCGCGGTAGGGGGGGTTCACCCGATTCAATTTTCTTGGTGAGAGCCGCGGATGTCAAGAGGCTAATATTAAAAATTTCTGGCTAAATAATCTTCTGATCAAACACTGTAGACTCTGCGACTCCAACGAACGACCCGCACCACGAGACAGACAGCATCGGCCGCAGCGACACTCTTTTTCTGATGAGGGCCAGCGACTCTCACCAGACTTGCCTATGCCCCTATGCCCTCACCTTACGTGTATCGGGACTGGGCAGTTCATCGATTAACCTTCACTATGGCCGTTTGCTCGAAGCGCGGTTAAGCACTAACCGCGGTTAAAGTTAGCCGCAGTACCTATAGGAGACGGATTTTGAAATCATGTGACTGGCTCGGTAGGGGTGCGGGGAGCCACGCATCGCCCCCAGGGTGTCAAACCGGAACCGAACCGAACCGAAAACCGGAACCGAACCGGTATTTTTTCCGGAACTGAACCCGAACCCGAACCGTTATATTGTTATCGCGATGAACCCGGAACCGGAACTGAACCGGAAAAAAATAACGGTTACTGGCTCATGTCAAAACGGTTCGGCCACGCGCTGTTGACAATGAATGTGCTATCAATGCCATTTGTTTTAAGTGCCGTCAACTGACACACACCTCGCTTACATATTTGTCTTCTCCACTCAGTCTTAGCTGCATCCATGAATCTTGACAAACGCTGCATCCATGAATCTTGACATAGGAACCAGTATTGCGCTGGTCGCGGCTTGCACGGAAGAAAAATATTGGAAGGCTGTGCAAAAAAAAAAAAATCGCGTCACGGGATTTCATTTTCCTACAATCTCGTAAATCCTAAATGCTGCTGTGTGCTCATTTCATAACACGTTTCTAGAACGTGATGTTGCAAATTTTTTTTAATGTTATTTTGATGTTATTTTGATTTCGTTATTTCGATGTTGTTATTTTGATGTTATTTTGATTTTGTTATTTTGATGTTGCAATTTGTCATTCATAATTTCCGAACCGGTTCGCGAACCGGTTCAGCGCCCCGAACCGGTTCGCGAACCCGTTCGCGGATCGAATTAATCGAACCGGAACTGAACCGGAACAAAATAAATTTACCTGAACCTGAACCGTAACCGAACCCGTATTTGTTTCGGTTCGACACACTGATTGCCCCGTCACTTCGTTTGACAAATTGGCTGCGACGTACGCAGTTTCCACGTTCGCGATCACATTGATGTTTGTCTTCAGGGCCCGTTTGCTCGAAGCCGGTTAAATTTAACCGGGGTTAAAAGTTAACCGCCCTTTTCAACTAGGTATCTACAAGTACCTAGCCAAGTTTGACGAGGGCTGGATGAGCGGTAGCTCCGTGTTTTATTATAGGGTGATAGCTGGTGTCACCTACTGGTTGTAGCGAATATAAGTAGCTTCCGTGGAAAAAAGTTCCCAAAAGGGGTCCCAACAACGCGCGCTACCGGATTCTCCCGACGCAGTGCGGCAAACATTTCAGCAGACAAATTTTTTGTTGCTCGTGGTACAGATATTGGGTAAGGTAAAACTAAATTCACCCTTATTTGGAAAATGTCTATATGCTTGGCTGTCTGAATTGCAGTCAAGCCTCGTTGAATTTTCCTTCCAAGTTCGAAGGAGGACGACGAAGTTCAGTCCTAGAAACGAAAAGAAAGAAGTGAGCAGCAAAGGCAAAGAAGTGAGCAGCGAAAAGCGAAGTACACCGGCAGCATGTTTGGCCAGCATATAAGAACTGTATATAACACCATCATAAATTGAAAAACCTGTAATTCAAGTGCAGTGAAAATAGACCTATTAGTAAATTACCCAAGCATAGAGGAGAACGCTGCAACTCTAATTCTTCGGTCCGCGCGCTGGCCTTCCTCCTATAAAAGGTTCGAAGTAAATAATCATAATAAGGCTTTGATGAACGCGCGTGCAAGGCAAAATTTGTTTTAGACTGCTTTAGAACAATTGCTACTTCAGGCGTCAGCACGTGTAACGCGTGTAGCTGCACTCGTAGCATGCACCTCGGTGCTTGGGAATTTGAGCAAAAGGTCTTTTGAGACGCCGTCTGCTGTTGTGTGCTATCAATACCCGGCCGATTGAGTCAAGGCAATCCACTTTCCAAAAACGTTGCCATGACGACAAATATCGCGTTCATTTAGGCTTAGGAATGGCCAGATTCAAAAGACTGTCTAAAAATGCGGCGAGGTCATAGCTCATGTTTTGCGATTTAAGAGAGGTAAGGCAAAGCGAAAGCCTCCTGCACCATTCGTTGCTGACTAACGCGCCCGGTATTGCAGCTACAACACCATATTGGTTTTAAAGCGAGCGGCGCTCACTGACCGGGGCACCGCCATGTTTCCCCGCATCCCTACCCAACGCCTCCTGTACTATACTTCGTTTCAGCTTAGGTCCGAGCGCGGCCGATGTTATGAGCCGAAGGGCCAATCAAACAGCGAAAGAGGCACAACGTCATGGCGTGCTCTCTGCAGTTGATAAAAAGCCGGTATTCGCCGTCCGTCTCATATCAAGCGCAGAGAGCACGCCATGACGTTGCGCTTGTGGCGGTGTTGGATTGACCCTTTGGCTCATAACATCACCCACACTCGGGCCTATGCTGAAACGAAGTGTAAGATGCCTGTCAGTTGGCTCGCTCTCCCACTGCGGCCGGTCTGCCATCGTATTGTAGCCAAATGCCACGAGGTGACGCTCGCCTCCGACACTATTTTTTGGCTAGGCACGAGCATGGTTCGGAATCACCCGATTCAAAGGGAACAGCTACAACATCATCATCATCATCAACAACAACTCGCGCTGGGCGCCCGGCCATCTCGACGCAACTGGCGCGGCCGGCCGCTCGCAACTGAGCGCTAATTGTATTTAATTTAACATTAATTTTAGTTTTAGTTTTTGGTTTACGGTTTAGCATCCTATTAAACAAAAAGACCAAATTATTCTCCATGGCCCTAGTCCATATTACCAAAAGAAGACGAAGACGAAAGTTCAAATATACCAAAGACTCGTAGTCAGCACAGAGTAAGTGTGTTTTTCTTTTGTGTGCGTGGACTTGAGTAACTGTTTTGCGGGTGCGCTGTTCCCCCTGTTCAGCACAACGTCATTTGTAGCCTTTACGGTGCAAAAGAAAGCCGATGCAACCAGCTCTCTTTGCGCTCTTGATGCTAGGGATGACACTGCGCTATTCGACTAAAACAACTATTCGCACACCCCTACTGGTATCACAATAGCAGGCGTCAAATCTCACGGGCTGTCGCGGCCGCGAGCGATAGGGTCAGTTGGCAGCGCCAACCGCGGTCGTTTCGGTGAAGGCGAGGAGGAAAAAGGGAGAGGGCACGGCAGGACGCGCGCCGCTCATATGACAGGCTGCATCTTTTCAACGCGCCACAGTTTAGCGCAACCAAGATTTCGCGAAATCGGCCTGTTCACACGTGGAGTTTGACGCGCGAAACCTGTGACGTATTGACTCACGATAATTTCGCCAAACCTTGTAATCGGCACCGGGAATGCCAAGCGTTTCGCATCAAATTGATATGAAGTACGCACAGTGTGAAGAGACAGTCTGTTTTATTAATACCACTCAATGAACTTCGTCAGATTCGGCTCACTGGGTTTACTAGTCCTGCCAAACCCGGGAAAGAACGCGAACGTCAAAGAACAGGCAAATAATCTCGAAGCATTTCGGACATTTTTGCACCGCTAATAAAGAAAGTTATTCCCAGTCATCAGGGCCGGCTTGCTAGAACAGCGTCTCAGCTGAGACTGGGTAAAAGAAAGCACTGCAAAGGCTGGGGCGCGCGAGCGTCTTGAGACGCAACTTGAGTCCGGCTCAGCTCGTGCGCTGGCTTTGGCAGTGCTTTCTTTCACCCAGTCTCAGCTGAGACGCTGCTTCTAGCAAGCCGGCCAGGTTTATATCCGGCGCTTGCACTCGTCGCGACTATTGATGAATCTACACGGCGCCACCAACCCGTACTCTAGGCGCAGTTCACACACCTGCAACAGGGTAGGACCAAGACTCGTCGCCCGTACGCACCGCTTCTCCGCTTGTCGCTCGCAATGTTTGCTTATTTTCTTTCGGCTTAGGCTCGGATGCGGAATTGGCCGAAAATCAGACTCCTCCAAAAGCTCGCTCCTCCTCGAAGGTCAGACGTCATAGCAAAGTCGAGCGGCCATTGGCAGCGTCCGCGATTCTCCTTCGGGTGATTGACAGGCCTCGGTGAGGTTTCAGAGAAAAATTGCTCCAGAAGCGAGGAACACGCGCCACTTTTTCCGGAGGCGCGCCACTTTTTCGGTCGCGTTCAGACGGGGACTGTTTCCCGAAACCTAGTTTCGCGACACAAGATTCGCCAACAAGATGCATCGTATGAATAGACCTTTATTACAGGAGGCGTTGCCCTACCGAGCCAGTCACGTGATTTCAAAATCCCTCTCCGAGGTACTGCGGCTAACTTTAGCCGCGGTTAGCACTTAACCGCGGTTTGAGCAAACGGGCCCAGATTATTCAAACAATGCTTTAACTGCGATTTTTTTTTCCGTTTAATCAGAACTTCGTGCTAGAAAAAGTGGGGAAAGTGAAAAAAAGTAAAAAATGCGTGCTTTAATATTTTTGACGTCTTTACTTCTTTTATGACACAGGCTTGAACGGTAAACTACCCCAGTGTGTTTGTGATTGTCACTAAGGGTGATTATACTGTTTAAATAATAACTTAAAAATTACTTCACTTTAAAAGGCTCCCTGTGTTCATATATCTATAGGCGTCAAACATGAAGTTTAAAATGGGAATGCGATATGCCATTTATGACATAGTAAAATAGTGTGAAAAACTGTGTAGGTTTAACGTCTTTCTTGCAATATATTAGAAGCAAAAAATCAACCATCGGATTTGTCGTTTGATTAGTCTAATAAAGGGGAGCGATCAGTCGGGTTCATTTCATAATCAAACCAAAGCTCCAATCAACATTCAATGTTTTATTAAAGCTGTGGTTTGTGCGAGATAACGAAAATGCGTGGGACCAGCGGCTGTATAAAAACCAACACACTAAGATTATGGAAGCTTCCGAATTCATAATAATCGCTTCGCTGAATGTCTACGCATGTAAAACGATGCAACACAACCTTTCGTAAGAAGAAACGACAACGAAAACAACAAGTGTTTAATGAGGAGGGCTCAGCGCAGCCCGAAAAGGGCTTGCGCCGTCGAGATGCATGCGTCGAGAACGTGCGCCCGTAGCAGACGACGCAGGGCGATATCCCCGCTTTTGCATGTTTCCCATTTCGGCCGCAAGGTGGCGACACGGTTCGCTCTCCAGGCGAATAGGCACTGGAACTGTAAGACGATTAGCGCCGCGACGCTGCCAGTTTCACTTTTCTTGATTGGCCTCACAGCCTGCTCATTGACTTGACGTGGAATTAAGCACAATAATACGAGCACGCTCGAAAGGGATGCCTCTTGAATCCTACGGCGAAATCTCATCTGCCAATGTGAGGATTATAAAAAAAAAAGAAATCTAATTTTCAAGCTTTTATGCAAGAACGACGCAATCTAAATGTGAATGCCGGCTGTGACCTCTAGTCACTTGAGATAGGCTATCGGTAGGTTTTTCCGTGTTGTCAATATCGCGACAGCTGTTGTCCCTTCCGTTCACTTGACTTGAAAGCTTGTGCGGGCGGCCGCACTTTGCCCGCTAAAAATACCGCGGATGCTATCTTTGGCGAAATGGCCTTCTGCATTCGTTTTCATCTAAAGAAGCACGGAGAATAAAGTTCGGCTCGTTGTGAAATATTAACTACTTTCTCTGGCAAATTAAAATTCTCGAATGTGTATTTGAGATCAGTTCTCGGTTATAATATTAGAACCCACATACTCGAAAAGTATCGATTGGTTTTCTCCCAAAAATAAAATCGTAAGGGCGACTCCGCGCAACAAAAAAAATCGCGTGAAAACCTTTTTTTTTTTTTTCTTGAGGTGTGAACAGCGCAGGATATCGTTTTGACGAAGGACTTTCTTTGTGTTGTTTGTTTTGCAAGTAACTCGTCGGAATATTTGGATAGATCAGCTACATATTATTACGAGTGTTTCTAGCCGAACAGTCTGAGCGCTTTTTAGTTCTGTCGAGTAACACAAAAACTATTTGTAGTTCGTCGACAGGAAGACCATTCATCTTGGAAGGCAAAAACTAGACAGAAAAATAAAAATTAGCTTCGCTCTTTTTTTTTGTACGATATTATTGCTTAAGCGTAATTATATATCTTTTTTGTTTAGACTTTAATATTTCACAATCACTCAACGCAGTTTGATCATACTTATCTAGGCAATTCATAACACTCTCAGGCTATTTAGTTTTTCTCGAGAACAATTAAAAAGTGGAATTGGCCCTTTAAACATGTATTCCTGACAAATATTCAAAGTTGTGTTTTAAATAGACTTGTTTTTGATAAATACAACTTTTATTATTCGAGTTTTTTTTTAGAGCCTTTTTTATTCTATTTATGCTGATAGTTTCTTTAATTGCAGTAATTTTTTGATAACCATTTATTTTTACATTAGTGTTTATGCCAGATGTGTTCAATATGCTTTATATTGCCGCCCGCAGAGCCGAGAAAGCAACGCTCGGTCACGGTCTTCTAGAAGATTCCCATTCATTCTCGCACTAGTTGTAACTTTCCCTTTGCTTTGTTGTTCTCGAAAGTGCCAGTTCATCCTCGCCCCGAGCGCGCGACGCTCGAACTTTCTTTGCCGAACTTTCGAGATAACGACGCACTCTAGATAAGCAGCTGCCCGCGACCTTGTCGAGTCAGTCTCGCTCGTGCTCTCTGTTGTCGCCGCCGAATCGCCGCCTGCTTTTCTGCTGCCTCGACGCTCTTTCGTTCTTTACTTATTTTTGGTTGGCACAAGTTCGCCTATTAAACCTTTATTTTTCAGTTCACTGCTTCGTCTTCGTGTCACCTCCGTTCGTGACATTTCTGGTGGAGGTGCGGGGTATGAAACCCGTGCAGCGCACTCCTACAAGAACTCGTTCAGCAAGCCCCATTCCCCGACGACCTTTTGTTGAAGACTCGGAGCATCGTGCCAGCCGCCGTCTTCAAGGGCAAGCTCCTGAACTCGGACCACTCCCGGCGAGGACAAGGCAAGCGATAACGATGATGGCTACCTCGACGGCGCAGACCACAGCAGCACCCCCCGTCGTTTACCTGCCCGTCGCCCCTCGGACTCCGACGCCTTTCCACGGGGAGATCCACGAGGACGTCGAGGACTGGATCCAACATTACGAGCGCGTGGCACGCCATAACGGATGGACCGCCGAGCAGTACCTGCAGAACCTCTACTTTTCGTTGGAGGGTACTGCGAGGCACTGGTTCGAGAACCACGAGGCTGCGCTCACGTCGTGGGACGCCTGCGTCACCGAGCTGAAGCGGGCGTTCATGAATCAGCATCGTAGGCAGCGGGCCGAAGATCTTCTCCAGGCGAGGACTCAAGGCCCCAACGAAACGGTCACCAGTTTCGTTGAAGACATCCTCCGCCTGAGCAGCCGCGCCGACCCGCAAGCTACCGACGAGAAGAAATTACGCTTCCTTATGAGGGGCGTGAAAAGCGAAATCTTCGGCGGACTTATTCGCAACCCCCCGACGACCGTCGAAGAATTTGTTGCCGAAGCAACAAACATCGAGCGGGCGTTAATGGCCCGAGCGAGCCACTACCATCGGCTCAGCAACGTCTCCACTTTGGCCTCGACCCGCTCAGAGTTCAGCGCTGGTGCCGACGAGCTTCGCGACATCATCCGAGACGTCGTCCGAGAGGAGCTCCGAAAGCTGCTCCCCGCTGCTGAGCGTCCGGCGTCGCTGTCAGTCGCCGAGATTGTACGCGACGAGGTACAGCGGGCCTTGCAGCCTGAACCACCAGTCGACGTGCCCGCTCCCGAGGAACCGACGCTGACCTACGCCGCCATAGCCAGACGACAGCCGCAAGCTCCCCGCCAAGCTGCGACGCCACCACGCCGTGATCCTCCAGCGCCGCAGTACTCCCAACGACGCGAAGATCGGCAGCACGTCCGACCAGAGCGACCCACGCCGCGAAAAACCGACGTGTGGCGAACGGCCGACCGACGCCCGCTTTGTTTCCACTGCGGGGAAGCTGACCATGTCTACCGCCGTTGCCCGTACCGACAGCTGGGGCTACGCGGTTTCCACCCCGACGACCCGCGACCACGCTACGGCGAGCGACCCCAGGACATCGACGAATACCTCCGCCGGTCGCCATCCCCGGGACCGTCTACCCGCCGCAGTTTCCGATCGCCGTCACCCCACCGCCCTGCATCGCCCCATCGTAGGTCCCGCCGAGAAAGCCTGTCCCCCCTGCCTCGCCGGGAAAACTGAGTGCGGCAATACCGGGAGGTGGTATTGCCGATGACGAACGACGCCAATATCCTCCACAAACGTCGGAGGGCTCCCACACTAGCGACGAGACGGATAGGAACGACGGTTCTGCGACGGTGTCGAATAACCTCGACGTTACCATCGACGGCCACGACGCGAAGGCACTCGTCGACACCGGAGCAGACTATTCCGTTTTAAGTGGGAAGCTCTCTCGCCGCCTTCGGAAAGTGATGACGCCGTGGGATGGCCCGAAAATACGAACCGCCGGCGGACATCTCATCACACCAGTGGGAAGGTGTACTGCGCGCGTGGACATCCACGGAGAGACCTGCCCTGTGAAATTCGTCGTCCTCAAGGACTGTTCGAGAGACGTCATCCTTGGCATGGACTTCCTCTGTGAGTACGGTGCCGTGATCGACCTTGGAGCAAACAGGTTGACGCTGCGAAAGCCCGTTCTACCTCCGGAGGGATCCAAAACGACGCCTGCCGCGGAGGGATACAAAACGACGCCAGCCGCCGTCCGAGTCATTGCGGACCACGTGAACCTGCCGCCACGGTCGAGTGTTCTTGTGCCCGTCGTGACCGATGCAGTTGCCCGCGGGAAAGTCCTTCTAGAAGGCAATGTCCAACTGCTTCTCGGAAGAGGAATAGGCGTCGCAAGGGGCATAGCGGAGCTGCAGGATGGACGTTCTGTGGTCCTCGTGACGAACTTTCGACCGGAGGCGCAGCACCTCACGAAAGGTGCCGCTGTAGGACACGTCGAAGAACTCCGGGCCGACGCCGAAATCGCCGCGATCTCCGAAGAGCCCTCGCCGTGTCAGCCGCACAGTACACCGCCGCCGCAGCTCGACGTTAACCCCAAGCTCAGCGCCACGGAACGACGACAGCTCGGAGACCTCCTCGCCGAGTTCGGCGACTGCTTTGCGACGACGTCGAGGGTGCGCCAGACAACAGTTGCTAAACACCGCATCATTACCAACGAGGACGCGCTCCCTGTGCATCGGCCGCCGTACCGGGTCTCCCCAAAGGAACGAGAGGCCATTCAGGAACAGGTGCAAGAGATGCTGAACGACGACATTATTCAGCCTTCGAGCAGCCCGTGGGCCTCTCCAGTTGTACTGGTGAAGAAGAAGGACGGAACGCTTCGATTCTGCGTTGACTACCGGCGGCTCAATGCGGTGACGAAGAAAGACGTGTATCCGCTCCCCCGCATCGACGACACGCTGGACCGGCTGCGCCACTCCCGATACTTTTCGTCGATGGACCTTAAGAGTGGCTACTGGCAGATCGAAGTCGACGAACGGGACCGAGAAAAGACTGCCTTCGTCACGCCCGACGGACTGTATGAGTTCAAGGTGATGCCCTTCGGACTGTGCACGGCGCCGGCAACGTTCCAGCGGGTCATGGACACCGTCCTGGCAGGCCTCAAGTGGCAGAGCTGTCTTGTTTACCTCGACGACGTCGTGGTATTCTCGACCAACTTCGACGAGCACTTGAGCCGACTTCGGGTCGTTCTTGAGGCCATCAGGACCGCAGGACTCACCCTTAAGCCGACGAAGTGCCGGTTTGCCTATGGCGAACTGAAGTTCCTGGGCCACGTTGTGAGCAACGAAGGTGTAAGTCCTGACCCTGAGAAGACTCGCGCCGTAGCGGCATTTCCTCCGCCCACCGACAAAAGGGCCGTCCGACGATTCCTGGGACTTTGCGCGTACTACCGGCGATTCGTTCGGGATTTCGCAAAGCTTTCTGCGCCGCTCACGCACCTCACGAAAGACGCCGTGAACTTCGAATGGGGTGGAGAACAACAACAGGCATTTGACGAGCTAAAGCGACGGCTCCAGTCACCACCGATTCTCGGCCACTTCGACCAATCAGCCGAAACGGAAGTTCACACGGACGCCAGTGATACAGGACTTGGAGCGGTACTGGTCCAACGACAAGACGGTGCGGAGCGCGTGATCGCATACGCTAGCCGGACGCTGTCGAACGCGGAACGCAATTACTCGACGACCGAGAAGGAATGTCTGGCCGTCGTCTGGGCCATCACAAAATTCCGCCCGTACTTGTACGGGAGTCCTTTTCGGGTGGTCACCGACCACCACTCGCTGTGTTGGTTAGCGGGCCTGAAGGACCCATCGGGACGCCTCGCTCGGTGGAGCCTACGACTGCAAGAGTACGACGTGACCGTGGTCTACAGGTCAGGCCAAAAACACAGCGACGCCGACTGCCTGTCCAGAGCCCCCGTCGAGTCAGCTACCGGCTGTGCCAAAGACGACGACGACGACGATCACTTTCTTGGGGCAGTAAGCGTTCACGGTATGGCAGCGCTCCAGCGGGACGATCCTGAGCTGCGCGCACTGATCGACCACTTGGAGGGACGAGGGGGTACGATTCCCCGAGTCTTCTCACGTGACCTGCCAAGATTCGCCGTCCGGAGAGGTATCCTCTACAAAGAGAACTTCGGGGGCAGCAACTCGACGTGGCTCCTGGTGATTCCTGCTAGTCTTCGAGAAGAGATCTTCCAAGCCTGCCACGACGACCCAACATCTGGTCACCTTGGCTACAGTAGGACTCTTGCACGGATCCGAGAGAAATACTACTGGCCCAAGCTCCCGAAGACTGTCCACCTCTACGTCCGTTCGTGCCACGAATGCCAACGACGCAAGAAACCACCGACGAAGCCGGCAGGTCTCCTGCAACCGATATCGCCCCCGACTGCACCATTCCAGCAGATTGGAATGGATCTTCTCGGACCATTTCCGCCGTCGACGCAGGGAAACCGTTGGATAATCGTGGCAACTGATTATCTCACCAGGTACGCCGAGACAAAAGCACTCCCGTCGGGGACCGCCGTGGAAGTAGCCAAGTTCTTCGTGGAGTCTATCGTCCTCCGACACGGCGCTCCCCAAGTCCTGATTACGGACCGAGGATCCTCGTTCATGGCGCAACTGACACAAGAGATACTCCGCCTGAGCCACACCGACCACCGCCGGACCACGGCATACCACCCGCAGACCAACGGGCTGACGGAGCGACTAAACAAGACCATCGCCGACATGATTTCGATATACGTGGACGTGGAACACAAGACGTGGGATGAAGTGTTGCCCTACGTCACGTTCGCGTACAATACGGCGATTCAAGAAACTACCGGCATTACACCTTTTCAGCTGGTGCACGGCAGAAAGGTGACGACGATGCTCGACGCCATGCTGCCCCACGACCCGACGGACGACAGCACCGACGACGCCCAGCTGGTCACCCAACGAGCAGAAGAAGTACGCCAGCTAGCCCGTCTTCGAATAAAGGACCAGCAACGTGTGGACGCTGGCCGGTACAACCTTCGTCGCCGCGACGTGGAGTTCCAGCCCGGAGACAGGGTGTGGGTGTGGACGCCCATTCGCCGCCGCGGACTCAGCGAAAAACTGTTAAAACGCTACTTCGGACCCTACAAGGTCATCCGCCGCCTTGGGGACTTGAACTACGAGGTGCTCCCCGACGGAACCCGACCATCAGGACGCCGCCAGCCACGACCCGAAGTCGTCCACGTCGTTCGACTCAAGCCGTTCTACGCACGATAGGATTGCGATACTGCATGTTTATTTCGTTTCACCGTAAATTTTTTAGCCATTTCTGTTTTCCTTTCACGTTGCATCGGGACGATGCACTTTTAAAAGGGGGATAATGCCGCCCGCAGAGCCGAGAAAGCAACGCTCGGTCACGGTCTTCTAGAAGATTCCCATTCATTCTCGCACTAGTTGTAACTTTCCCTTTGCTTTGTTGTTCTCGAAAGTGCCAGTTCATCCTCGCCCCGAGCGCGCGACGCTCGAACTTTCTTTGCCGAACTTTCGAGATAACGACGCACTCTAGATAAGCAGCTGCCCGCGACCTTGTCGAGTCAGTCTCGCTCGTGCTCTCTGTTGTCGCCGCCGAATCGCCGCCTGCTTTTCTGCTGCCTCGACGCTCTTTCGTTCTTTACTTATTTTTGGTTGGCACAAGTTCGCCTATTAAACCTTTATTTTTCAGTTCACTGCTTCGTCTTCGTGTTACCTCCGTTCGTGACAATATAGGTATCACTGCTCCCTGTAGCAATGAACACAGACTTGAAATCGGGTAAACTAGTTGTGACCGGTCATTTTCTCTTCTCCCGTTTGTCTCAGAAAAAGAGTCACGTATAAAGCTTGATTCCTCCATTGTTTTTTCTGACAACAACTTGTTCTTTCTACTTGCAGATTTTGGCGGAGAGGCCTTACGATGCAGTACCGAAAAACGTTCCTTCTTCTGACCGCTGGTTTTGTTGTGGTTAGCCTCTTGTATCTCACACCCTGGCCCGAAGTGGGAGTGCTAGCGCCCTGGGCCTCAGAGCGACTATTGCTTTCGCCGCGTGTGATGCCATTCTGCATGTACGATGGTTACAGCGACACCTTGAGTTTCGTCGAACCTCAGCAAAAGACACCTAGTCAAACTGATGTTCCCGTGTATGGGATCCTGAAAATGACCTGTCTAAGGGGTACGGTCGGCTACCTTTTCCCATCGAGAAGACAGGAAATTTGTCGAATGCGTACACCGCGGTGTCACGCTGTCGGAACAGGACGAAGACAATGTTCTTCATCCACAGCGCCGCGAGTCACCAGGTTCACCGGAATGTTCTCCGGCACTTCGTCGGAAACGCTGCACTGTCCACCGCGCATGACTGGACGACGGTGTTCTTCGTGGGGATCTCTAAAAACCAAACCGAAGGGAGGGCGGTCCTAGAAGAAGCTGCCAAGTACGGCGACATGGTGCTACTGCCGTATGAAGACACCTACCAGAACTTGACATACAAGTTTGTCTATGGAATGAAGTGGACCCTCGAGTTCTGTCCTTCTGTGAAGTACATCGTGAAGATCGATGACGACATGGTGGCCAACCTGGTTAGGGTGGTGAGGTACCTAAGGAGGCTTCGGGAATCTCCTGGTTTTGAACTTCACTGCTACGTCTGGAGCAGGGCGACGGTGTTCAGAGAGACCAACTCGCCCTGGTACATTCCTCCTGACGTGTATCCCAGGAATAGGTTTCCTGACTACTGCTCCGGGCGCGGTGTTTTGTTTAAAAGTGGGGCGTTGCGACGACTGTACAGTGCTTCATTCTGTTTACCTTTCCACGGCATTGACGACGTTTATGTGACCGGTGATGCCGCTCTGTGGGCAAATGTGGGCCATGTTGCCATCAATTCAGAAGTGTCTCAGGACGGTGAGAATTGGGAAGGGAGTCGCAAACGGTCGCGTCATTTTCAGTCATATACACAATCATACGCTACGATCCAAGGCGTGGGATCTGATCGTTAGGGAGCTTCAACGGCAGAATTAGAAAACTGTGCTCCTGGATAGGTTTAATCTAATTAACGTATGGAAGCAAATTCGCTTCAAAGACTAGTCACGCTACATTGTGTGGCAAACCGCTCTGCAGGACCACTGCTCAGGCAACATAGAGCTTATGTTAGGGAGGCTGGGGTGTATATAAATGTCCCGCTCTAGTGTAATTCCATGAAACGTGAAGGTCCGGTGAGGAAGACGCACGCACCTCCAACAAAATGGCGGCAATCAGAGGCTTTACCTGTTTGCAAGTATACGGAGGGAATACCTTGAGCCCTGATACGAAGTGAAGGGTCGTTTTCTTTTATTTTTTTATACAGACCCATTGTGAAAGACAGCTTTGGCAGTTAAAGTATCGCCCAGCTTTAACATATGCCAGCTCGTTTCACAATTGCCAGTGTCGTTACTACAGGGACTGTGCTGACCTAGCTGGTTCCAATTTCATGACATATGACGGCACCGAGGTTGACCGAGCGTGTTGGGACTTGATCTAGGTGTCGCCTACTTCTCCTTCTTTCTGATGATGCTCCAAAGGGAGGCCTTTCCAACACACAAAGTTTCTCGTGGACCTCATACTCGAATCTTCCCTACTGAACAATCCACAACTATATTTACGTCGTCGTACACCTATCCCAAACATTTATTGGCATGCTCCAATGAATAAAGCGATTGGAGTTCACAAAAGAGCCATCAGGTGCCGTTAGCTATATTCCGATCCCATTCTGAATCTCTGATCAAACTGGACACTTCCATTACTGCATATACAGGGTGTTTCACGAAGGTGAACAAATTCGATATTGCAAAAACTACGCGTCGCAACAAAAAAAGGCTCGTGTCTTTTTGGTCCTGGGCCAGGGCCCTATTTAGGAAAATTATTAAAGTCCGAGATAAATATATTGTTAATTATTTTTGCGTAATTAACTTTTTAATATTGTGTTTAAGGGCACGGTTTCAATTAGAAATTGCTCAGCATCATCGAAAAACACTAAATCAACGAATTGCAGAACGATAGAAGGCACGGGAAGCATTTTACGGCTTTCTGAAATACCGTACAAATTCGACGGGTTTTAAGTTTCGGTTTGTTATCGGAGCGCATCTCCGCCCCGGCAGCACCGCGCCCCGTGGAGAGATAGTGCATCCAACCTCTGCTGCGCTGTCATCGCGCGACACAGCAGAGGCTGATTGCACTATCTCTCCACGGGGCGCGGTACTGCCGGGGCGGAGATGCGCTCCGATAACAAACCGAAACTTAAAAACCCGCCGAATTTGTACGGTTTTTCAGAAAGCCGTAAAATGCTTCGCGTGCCTTCTATCGCTCTGCAATTTGTTGATTTAGTGTTTTTCGACGATGCTGAGCAATTTTCTAATTGAAGCCATGCCCTTAAACCCAATAATAGAAAAGTTAATTACGCAAAAATAATTAACAATTGAATTATCTCGGACTTTAATAATTTTCCTAAATAGGCCCCTGGCCCAGGACCAAAAAGACACAAGCCTTTTTTGTTGCGACGCGTAGTTTTCGCAATATCGAATTTGTCCACCTTTCGTGAAACACCCTGTATAGTGCCCTGTGTCCAGCATCTTCTCCTAGATCCCCTACATTGGCAGCTAAAGGTGCCACATAAAATAGCTTTAGTTTCACCTAGAGCAGGGGTCTCCAAGCCCAAGCCTACGAACCAAGGTCTTCTGACCGGCCCATGACTTGCGATGGTTCTTCCACTAAAGCCCATCCAGCGACCTGCTTGGAGCAGGCCCGCTGTTATCGGGAAAATTAGTGCGCAAAAAGAAAAAGGAGCCGAAACCCGGACCAATCGCGCAAACCAAGATAAAAAAAACGAGATAAAACTGTTTATGGTAACGCGGGTCCTCTCACCATAGTCATAGTTCAGTTGTCATTACCAGCAGCACCATCCTAACTACTTATGTGAACATTCTTTTCCGTGCCCTGCATTTTGTGCTTAGTGTCCTGTGTCCTACTACTACATATTGCTAGCATCAGTTCTACAATTCTCATTAGTCTTCTGCCCTCTTAGAGTGTGCCAGTTTTATTGCGCTTTGTTTCATGCTTGGCGAGTTTTATGGGTCCCAAATACTTAGCTTAATATTGAATTTCAAAATAAAGTATATGTATTCACCCATATTATATTTTTTTTAAATTTTTACCCTGACTTATAATTTAGTAATTATATTGCTATTTTTTATTTCATATTTCCCAATATATATTTACCTATTTATGTTCTGGCCCTAGAGCGGGCAACCGCTCCCCGATTTGGCCCCTTAGCCAGAATGTCTGGGGAACACTGAGCTTGAACAGCAAACTAAGACACGAGACACTCCATTCTCCGAATATCTTGCAGGTGCCACCATCTTGTTGCCTTGTGAAGAGCGGGCGCGAAACGCTATAATTAGGATTCGGAAATGCCACTTTATAATATACGGTTTCAGGAAGCCCAGACGATATAGATTTACTCTTTCATGGGCGGTTTCATCATTTTTGGAAAACAGTAGTGCACTTCCAACGATTTCAAAAAACAAATTTCCAACAAGTGACTACAATCATTTTAAGCACCAAGATGGCTGCGTCCTTACTTTGAAGCCTAGACTATTATTTAACTTCGCACCGAAATGATGCGGTGAGTTTCGTGATACGCCTGAGAAATAAATGGTCTAGAGGAAATGCTTCCGAAGTTTCCGAACAAGTTCAAATATTGCCGCGTATATTGCAGCTTAGACCTGGTAGCGCCATCTTTGAAATGTGTTCCAGAACACAATCGCCAAGATACTAAGCTGCACCAGTCGAGTGTTGTCTTCTACCAAGCATTCGATAGATGGCGCAAGTAGACCAGGGCTCGAGTAAAACCTGCTGTGCCCGTGCAAGGATGCTGCGGCCACTGAGAAGGAGGCGCGGCAAGGGCGGGGGGGGGGGTAGTTAGCCACGTGCCTCTCCCAAGCGATCCTCCCGTGTCGCTCGCCTCTTTCTGATCCTTCTCGCTAAACCTTCTCTTAAATATACACCAGACGCGACCATTGAATGGTACATGGTTGCGTCTACGAACTGAGTGGCACCAGGTTCTGGCGTGGTCTGTTCATGATCGCGGCAGCTGACTGCTCCTGTGGCCTTTCATTTGGTGGCGTAGCAACAATAAATTCAAATTCATTTAAATTCGATGCATGCACCAAATGGGTGCATGCATCGCTTAGAACGTTTTTTTATTGCTGGGCATGAAAAAAATTTATGCCCAGCCATAAAAAGTGAGTGAAGTAATTGCGGCTATAAAACCGATACAAATAAGTGCCTTCTAAGTTATTTTTGTGAAATAGTTTGTCAGCGAGAGTAAAACAACTACTCTGTTGCGACTCGGCTTTATCCAATATTTGCCGCCATTTTCGAAAAAAACTGATGCACCTTTGATTATACCTCAAGCAATACATACCAGATTAAAAAAAAGAAAAAATAACTGTAGAGGGGATGAAAGGGCATCACGAATAATTGTGTTAAAAAGTACTTATAGTTTACTTTGAAATTGCAGTGTATTTATAGTACTGTACTTCAAGTATATTGCACCCGGTGTACTTACTACTTTGCTTGGAGTTCTTAACCTCTTATTTACTGTACTTCACTTCAAGTGCTTTTTATATGTACTTTACATAACGTTGTAAGCAAGAAAACACTGTCTCCAAAATCAAGCTCAGGCAGTGATAAACCTCAAAGTAGAGATGATACATCCCTAGTTCATCATTGACCAACAGAAACGTACAAAGCAATTAGGCACGCAGAAAGAGATTTAGCTATTAAGACAATTGTGTGAAAACACACGGCGCTTTTATATTGGTTAGCAGAATTTCGCCAACGGATCAAGACCTATGGACTTTCTTGTTACCATAAAAAATATGTATAAAATTTAAACTTCAAATGTAATTCGCTCCTTCTTACGGTTTTTAGTAATTTACTCAATTACTTTCCTTTTGAGTAATTTCTACTTCACTCAAATTACGTTTGAGTCCAATACACGGTAACTTAACTTTGTTACTTTTTTCAGTAACTTTTACATGTCTGCCACAAACCTACCCTATGCGGCGAGGCACAGAAAGAGAAGGAGACAAGAGCGCGGGGATTTTAGAACGCCGAGCTCTTGTTGGAATGATTAGGGGTACGCCTAAAACTAGCTGCATGCATTTGTCTCCGCTGCACTCGTCGGACGCATTAGAACGCGGAACATCGGAGTCCGGCCTTTGGTTTTCGCCTCCGAACGCGTTCGAAGATTGCAGTGGAAACAAAGGCCGCCTAGGAAAGTCTCTTTTTTTTCTAAATAGTCAGATACGTGTTAAGCGGAACTGAGATAATTAGGGAATGTGTGCTTATCGGATTAGCTTTGAGCCCTGTACCGCGGAAACCTTTGCATTGTTTTTTCTCGCATAATACGATCGATTTCAAATTAATGCCCTTTGGAAACAACGGACCCTAAAATATACTTCGAGTTTCATCCTAAATTGGCTTATGGCGAATTGGCGTTGTTCGTTCTGACGGATAGGGAGTGCGGTGGCTTGATCGGCTGGTTCTTTCCGATGGCGCCCTTCCCTCTCAGAGCGCTCCCACGCACTCCGTCTCTAGCCGTGCGAGTGTGGAGCGGCGCAGGCGCTCCACACTCGCACACACTTGACAATGGCCGGCAGTGGTCTGCGGTGGTGTGCGGGATTTGGCATGATGGCGATGGATACCTGGTTCTAGAATGTGCTTGTGGGTTCTACGGTGCGAGGGTTACAACGATCGGGGAGACATTCGCTCGTGACCATGACAGAAAGACTCGACGTGTGAAGTATTCCCAATGCTTTTACGAGATCGTTCATCTCACGGCGGTAAACCCGCTAAGCCTAACCGATGAAGAAACAGCTCGCAGAGCTTACCGCAGTTTTACCGTTTTTGTGGACGCTTTAAAGGAATTCTCAGGTTTGGTTAAAGTTCGTTCACAGGTTTGTGTTTTTGTTCTAACACAAAGAAAGAGCCGACTGTAATGCACTGTGATCTGTTTCACTTGGCGATACTTGCTATGCCGTGTGGGGGATGCTTGTACAATATTCTGCCATGAGAAAAATGTTTATTAACTGTTTGATATTTTGCCTGTTCTGCCGTACGCATGACCGCTATCGTATCGCATTCACTGTCCAAAACGCGATGAGTTCACAACTATTCCCAAACATTGACGTTCGTTCCTTTCTTCGGAGACCGTTGCGCATACTGTTGATTTTTTTTAATACACTGATGCGTGGAACACTCTATGGTCTGTCATAGCCGCTATTTCATCACGTTGAGAATGTAAATTTCGCTCAATCATCCATCGTACGCTTTAAAATCTTCTTTTATCCCTTACCGATTTCAAAGCGTTTAACTTCCGGGAGCTGGGCCGAGAATGTCAAAGCGGCCGAAAAGGATCCAGAGCAGCTCTAGTGGGGAGGAGGGGGCGCCCCACTGAATCAAGGCCAGAGGAGAGAGGCGACCACACGTATTCACTATTAGTTTCTGTTTCTGGATTGGGCTCTTTGAGAAAAAACAAAGAAAAAAACTCCTCGTATGTTTTCACTGCACCTTGTAGAACTCGGACCGCCGGAGTCCGGCTTTTGACCCTCAGAATCGAACACGTTCGTTGAATTCAGTGGAAACAAAGGCAGCTACACTCTAAAATTGGTATCTCCCAACACTCTTTTGTCCCATATAATACACCCCAAAACTTCATTTCGACGTACAGCGCGCTATAGTCGAACAGACGGCCCAAATTTTACGAGGGCTTGATAACGGTGTGATATAACTTAATAAATAGCTAAAGTACGTATCAAAGACCACAGAAAGAAAACACTGGGGCTTTGCAGTAGAGCCAAGAAAATCCAAATTATTTATTTTGTGGTCAGTAACACGTATAAGTACATTAGCTATATTATTAAGGTGTACCACAAGGCTATCAAGCCTCTCGTGAAATTTAGCGCCGTCAGACCGACGTCAGTGCGCTGTACATCGAACTGAAATTTTGGGGCGTATTATATGGGACAACGGGTGTAACAATACACCTTTTTTCTGAGAGTTTACCTTTAAGTCTACCCACTAATCATTCCAACCAGAGTTCGGCGTTCTGACGTCCCCTTGAGCTCTCGACTCCTCCTTTCTCTGAGTTTCTCAGTGCGCACACAAACGCGCAGACTTGACTTCACGCCCTGGAGCTAGAGCTGCTCTCGGAGCGGTGTTCATACCATGTGCGGGCAAACGCGGTGTTCTGTTAGGCACGCCTCTGACGGAAAAAGCTCTCCCAGCAACTTCAATTGGGATCTAGGAAAAGCTATGGAACAACTTGATGCAACAATGAAATTGCTGAGAAAGTTGCCCAGTCTAAAGAGGGCCTTATTGGTAAACGGCGTGTTTGAATTGGACTCGTTGAAACACTATGACACTATGAACAAGCACGGATCATAAAATGTTTGGTGTCTCCACAGCTTTATGAATTCTGCGTTGACAGTATAACCATCAGGCTTCGCGCATTTCAGCTTCATAATTCTGACGATTGAGGTCTAAATGGGTGTTGCGTGTTTGAACTGCTGAATTACTTGTTCGAACTGCTGATGACGCACATCAACTTATGCCTATGGCAAGCACAGCACGAGATAAATTAGGTGTATGGACGGCTAGAAACGCTTTAAAAACAAACGCTTTTGGTGTGTGTCTGTGTGTGTTTTTAGTTCTCTCTCGCCCCGTCACTGCTGTGGAATGCAATTCGGGGACAAAAACTCGCCAAGGTATTTCGATTTGTTTCCTGGTTTCTATCATTGTAAATGTGAAATAAAGATGTTATTATCATTATTATGTAACTGAACACTGGTGTCTGTGGTGTGAAGCCGCGTTTTTGTGCACAATGGCGTCAAAATATGAGCACCTTGTGAACCTGTCGTTGCTGACATTGCCACGGTCGTGACAATGTCGGCGTGTGTTGGTTGCTGACGAAGTATACAGGTAAAACGCGAGTACTCGAGAAGTAAAATATTAGTAAAAAAAAAAACTGATTGGGGCAAACTTTTATTTATTTTGTAAGTGAAAGAGTTGCCAACTTTGGGGGTATGACGATTTCTGAATGACACGTGTATGAGGGCACGAAATAATAAATTCGTCAAGATAGCACTTCTGTGTGCATGTTTAATGGAAAGCCACATAGCTCTTTTAAATTTGACTGACAAGGGATGCTACAAAGCGGTTAGCACCGACTTCGTAATAATAATTTATGCCACTAAATATAAACTTATTTATTAGGAACAAAATATTGTTGTTTCATTCTGACTTCTCCTTGTGACGCACATGAAACCATTTTTTTTTTAAATTCCAACTTTTATGTGAAACAGACGTCTTTTTTACTGGCAGCAAGTTTTCTATTTGTAGGACTAAGAAAGCGAACACGGCTTTCATTGTTCATCTCCCGTATTCCTTACCAATATGCGCGCACTATGTTCGTCATGAAAATAATAATAAATATATGTAAGAAACATACAATAACATTTAGGGTCACACGACACCTTGTACGTCCTATATAAACCTATAATTTATACAAACATGTTTGTTGGACAAATCATGTGTGAAGGGGGATCCTTTGCAGTAGTTCACAGGTGATGACGTGACGAACAGCCGCGTTAAAAATGAGTTTCTTTCAGGTAACATCAACGACTTAGCCTAGCCGGAAATCTTCTTAAATCAATGACAAATCTACTTCTGCCCACTCTGCAACAACTTCTACAAAATACAAGGTCCTCCTTTCATCACTACCCCACGGCAAGTTGCTTGACAATTCCTTGATCCTTCATGGCAATTTGTCGACCCGACCATATCGCATCATCGATTTTATACCTACTCTCAAAACTACCCCCAGAATAAATGACCTGACATGGAGCTTTCCAGTATAATAAAGTAAAGCCCACACACTGCGGTCAACGAAAGCAAAATGCAAACTTCCGCAGCTTTGATAAATGCAAGTCAAGAAAAATAAATTCTTGATCATAGACGTCAGCAAGACTGGGCTCTCAATGAAGCTACACTGAAAGCCCATCAGCATCCCACACACCAACGTTGCAAGCGCCCTATATGCGCTTTGAAAAAGTCAAAACCATCGTCCGAGGGTAGTGGAGTTATTCTTGCTATGAAGGCGTGGTGACCACGACAAGGATTGTTTCGATCAAGCTGAGTGACGTAGTGACTGTGGACAGCCTGCCGTACCAGCTAAAAAATCTCTCTAGTTTTCGTCCCTAGTATGGCGCCACAATGTCTGCGCTGCAGGCAGATAACCTTGTCTGGAGCCAGTGCCGGCTCTCTTTGGTACACAACATATCTGCGATTCGGTGACGAGTCCGGATACTAAATTACAACTTACACCAACCGAACAAACACATCTCTCAAGATTCCTACCGAATACTTGATCGACGTAGAAGAGACTACTTAAACAGAGGTATGAGCAGAAAACAGCGGGATTCCTAAAAATATCTATGTTGAGACATCAACTCTGAGTGAGAAGAACAGACAGGACGACCACATGGTCGGAAACAAAGGAGAAAACGGAGGACCCCAACACCCTCTCCTTCGTAGCTCTTCTCCCTGAGGAGCAAATTGATGAGAAACTCGAAAAGAAGGTGCATTTGAAATGAAGGAAACTAACGAGTACGATGCCTTCGGAAAACAGAAAGAAGAGGAAGTACACGATCCACTTGAACCTGGCTCCACTTCTCCATGAATGAAGATGGGGAAAAAAGTAGAACAAAATCTTTATCTCTCAAAGTTTCAAACATGCAGCAAGATTCCTTCCCGTTCGACCTCCAGGGTGTGTGAAGCCAGAAAGACAAAACTCACCCTTTGCTCCAGTGGCTATAATCTTTCATGAATAGTGATTAGGATTGTGTCTTTACAATCCGTACTTTTAACGCAGCCAACATAATATGTTAGGGACGTAAGCGATGGCTCAGGGAGCACCTCTTTCAAAACAGAGTAGACATTGTGTGTGTGCAGGAAACCAACATTTCAACGAGTTCGCAAGAAATGGACCCTGTTTACTACATTTAGGACATATCTGTCTGTCATCACGCTCCCTCCGCAGGCCAAAGCGGAGGAACCGCTGTCTTTTGAGGAACCGCTATCTTTTTAAAAACATCCTCACGTCAATTTTGCTTAGTTAACTGATTTAGCTGCGAATTGCCTCAGGTTAGCAATATACGTTTAAATTTGAGGTGAATTAGTGAGAAATAAATTTATATATGCACCAAACTCTACTGTAAATCGTTTATATTTTTTTCTTTAGCTTACGCTCACTTTTAAATACTAAAATTAAAATAATTTTAGAGGGCCAATGTATTGCGTGTTTTCCCGAAAGGACTGCACCACTTGTTTATGTAAAAGTGATGGTAGCATTGTGGAGATGAAAATGGTTCTTAATGACTGACCTCAGGGATGTGACAGGAGACATAGAATAGTTTTCTTTCAGATCCACGCCTTGGCAAGGTTCTGCTCACGCGCGCCTTGATCGTATATTCATCTCGAGAGAATTCGACGGTGATAGGATTCAATGTACCACACAGCCCACTCACCCATCCGACCATGCATTCGTGTTCACTTCATTGAAAGACCAACTTCATTGTTCTCGATTTTCTGCAGGCGTGGCATCTTGGAAGCTGAACAATAAAAAAAATATTAGAAGATGAATAATTCTATGAAAATATTCGTAAGACATTAACTAATATGTCCAGAAGTCAGCCCATGGCTGCTAGCAAGTGGGAATGGTTTAGATCTTGCGTGAAAGAGCAAGCGGTCATCCGATGTTGTGTGGTGAGTGTTCAGAAATGTCAGAAGTATACTCCAAGTAAAATGACAGCTAACTAAAAAACAAAAATACGACCTTTTCGTTTCTGACGCTGAAAATACTCAACATAATTGGCTCGACAGAACCGTTGTTTCTTTCTCCCGCATGTTAGTGGAAAAACTAAAATTGCCATAAAAAACAACATCATTTTGATTTTAAACGGCTTTTTTCGACAAATGTCGACATGTAATGCGACAACCTTCAATTCGCAGTAC
Organism: Ixodes ricinus; assembly: GCA_037355805.1. NCBI lineage: Eukaryota > Metazoa > Arthropoda > Arachnida > Ixodida > Ixodidae > Ixodes > Ixodes ricinus. The sequence continues at coordinate 61,441 of JAZHYW010045717.1, forward strand.
ATGTCATGTTTTTTCATCATATTCACTCCACGCGTGACGTCATGTTTCACGTGAGTGTTAAATTTGTTTTTTTTTAGTTCCGCGTGAGGTTATGTGGCTTTGACGTCTTGACCTTATAGACCGATCCTGGATTTTCGCGTCACGCCACCGACATCTGCTTTTCTGCGACCGGAGCTCCTTAATGCTATCGCGTAAAAACTTGTTGAAGCCTTAACATTTTTTTCTTGCCGTTTTTGGTTATACCATTCTTTAAGGCCGCATGTATAACTATACAAGAGTATTAACCCGATGGAAAAGCTTGAACAGAAATAAAATAAAATGAAGGAGACTGAAGAACAGATAAGTGGGCTCTTCGTGTACTACATACGTGCTCTCGAAGGGTAGTGTGACTTCAAAACTATGTGTACCGTGAAATGATGTCGTAAACATCAGTCATTATGTACCTCGTTATTTTCAGAATGACTTGAAGTTCATCCATGTGCACCAGGGCCGTGCATTTGATTCGGAACAGCAAAAAGTAATTCTAAGCAGCAATGACCTCGACGAATTCATAACTATTGGAGAGATGCGCACAATATGGAAAGCTATGGTCCTGTGCCTAGGCGTCTACTAAATAGAACATGCGACGTACCCTAGCTAGTTTGCACAGACACTGGAGCTGGCCCAGTGCCTTCTACAATATGTAAACATTCGCAACAGGTGAATGTATTTGAGGTTGGTTAGTATAGACCTTTTCTGTGTACTCTCGTCCCCAGCCACCTAATAGGCGTATCCGGTATGGGCGACGAAAAAATAATCCAACGTTTCAACCTGCAAATAGCAAAAAATAAAGGGGAGGCAAAACGAGAATGTGTGACGGTTACGCTTATATCCTAAATGCCTTCTATTGGCGTGTCAAAGGCAAAACAATGTTTTCGCCCATACTGGAAGTGATCGTCAATTCAAGATGGCGGCGCACTTGCAGAAAAGGTCTATATTCCGCGAAATAAAAATGAGAACGTGAAGTAGCGCATGGAGGACTAGTGTATCCGGAAGTGTGCTTAACAAGGTGGTATTAGTTAATTTGTTGAACTATATCCTCTGCTTCTTCTTGTTTTGTGTGAGATGCATACATTTTGTCTCGTATATTACATATTAAAATAATAAAATATATTTTTCAAGTGCTTTGTTTTTAATCATGTATCCTGGGTGATAGATTCCATAAACTGTGATCGACGTAAAGCACGCAAATGCACATTATTTTGTCTCACGTGTTCTTGTTACGTACGTTTTATATAGGTCAGTTGCCGGCACTGGTTTTTATTTTGTTTTTGAATTTTGACCGGGAAGTAACGCAGCGTGGATCTTAGGTAGCACAGTTCACCAGCGCTTGCGTCCTACCCTCTGAAGCACGTTTGTTAGTTCAGTTTCGTGCAGAACACGAAGAACACGAAAGCAGCCAATAACAACACCAGTAGGATTCATCGAATATCAAAGCTCAAAGTTAGATTAGGAAAAAAATGAAAGCCGTTTACAACTCCCTGTTAAGCCGGATTAAAGCGCAGCTCATGAGAAGGAGGATGGAAGGGACTGAGGGGTAGGTGACTCCCTGAGTCGCGGCCCCTCTTTGAGGGGCCGTGACTCAAATAGGGGTTACGTGACCTCAAGGAGGGGGGGGGGGGCTCACAGAACCTCAAAGGGGGTCACGTGACATCCGGGGGTTACGTGAGGGTAACTCTCATAACACTTGTGAGGGTAACCGTCACGACCCTCGTGAGAGTAACCCTCGTGAGGGTAACCCTTTGGGGGAAACTAACCCTCGCAACTCTCGTGAGGGTAACGCTCGTGACCCTCGTGAGGGTAACCCTCGTGATCCTCGTGACGGTAAACCTCGTAACCCTCGTGAGAGTAACCCTCGTAACCCTCATAACCCTCACGAAAGTAACCCTCGTGACATTATTATAGGAAACTACCCATAATGCAAAGTGCGGTTACGCCGCTTGCATGCAAAACGTTGCATGCAAGCTTTGCATGCGCGTTCCATGCGCGTTGCATGCAACGCGCAGTTATGCCGACGCCGACGCCGCGGCGACGCTCGCCGGAAACGGGCGCCTAAGACCTGCGCTCTAAAATATAATATGCAACAGAACAATGAGCATTACGCTTTTCTTGGGAACATTTTATTGTTTTATGTAAGCACATTTTAAGCTTCGACATTCCCTGGAACTCATTGTTAGCCGAGATTGGCTGCATTCGTGTTTTGCGGGAAAGTGAACTCACAAATATCTTGAGAGTGTAGAGAGTGAGGAGGGAGGTCTCGTTATATTTTAGAACGGAAGTGAGGACAAATAGTGCAAGCAGGAAGGGACGCCACGTTTTTCCCCCATTAAAAGAAAAATAAAGAAAGCCGGGAAAAGCATGACGCTCTTCATTCAGGGGAAAGGTGCCGACAAGGCCGCTTAATAAAGTACAGCCAGGAAAGAGGGGATGGAGTGTAAAGGAAGGGGTCAACTTTGTCCCGCTCGTAGGTGGCCTTTGAAATCATAACCGAGAAAAAGTGGAGCTCCGATGCCCTGGTTAAAGGTGGCGGTAAAACCGGCATTTAACTTAGGGTGTCGTGAATATTGCCCAAGCTTTGCAGCCCATCGTAACAAAAGAGGAACAGCGTCCAGGCGCATTTATTGACAATATAAAAGAAAACAAGAAAAACCTGCATGATGTATTTTGAGCAACTAAACTGGGGAGCTCTCATTCGAAGACAAGAGCTAATGTTGGAGCATGAGGAACAGCCGTTCAAGTTAACTTACACGTTTAAAAGACTGCAATATACACTCTCAAAAATTTCGTTCTTGAAAGGTTCTTTGACGCCCAAAGAACTCTTTCAGCTCGTGAAGAACAGGTTCGCCTCATGCACTATTGCCCCCTGGCACGCTTGAAAGGCAACTGAGTGATAAAGAACTCTTCCGCGTCATAAAAGAAGCTTAAACGTATCCGTGAGAGTATTTTGTTTTGTTGTTCACAAAGAGCACCTATCGAAGAGCACCATCAGAAAACTTCTGATAGTTCATCAGGCTGATGACCGGTCATATTTTGGGATATAGCTGGTTTCATAGTCTGTCGTATTTTTCGATGTCTGATGGCCTAATCGTTTGATGATATGTTGGTCAATATGAAGTTCTAGTCACACAAATGTACAGACGAAAGACAGAGGTTCCATTGCAGTCAATGGTGAACTTTATTCTGTGCCCATTAATATTTGAAATGGAAACATCCGAGGCGATAGGGTACATTCGAAAATCCCCGTAAAAGCCTGAAAGAAACGTTTGTATTTTATTACGGCATGTTATTTCTTTTTAGAGATTATCGAACCTTGAATTATTAAACCGCAAAAACAAAACAGGGGAGAAAATGCACTTATTCGACTTACTACTTTCAAGACTCCACAACGCGCAGCAGCTTCATCGGTGTCCGTTGCGTGGCTATCTACATTTTGGCCCCATTGTCCACGCTGGGCGTGACGGTGCGACACCGTCAAAACACTAAGTCTCGTCGGCACCAGAATGCGGTAAGCATCGTATTACCGCATGCGCGTTATAAACGTTTTTCCTCGCCACCACTTTGTTCACTGTAGACGTTTGTCTAGTAAATTTATTTTATATCGAGAAAAGTATGTTTTTCGGCACGTTCTCTGCCACTTAGATCGTAAACATGATCTACCTGACATACAAAGAGGATCAAAGAATTCTTTCAATTTGTTTCAATTTATAAACAAGCTGTTTCTATTTAAAACATAACTGTGGTTGAAAAAACATATCTCAGTCTATAATGAAGTGTCTTCGTTACCTTTCAAATATCCGCGGACAGTTGGTGAGCCGGATTATTACGGATTGAACACCCTTTTATTTAGCCACGATCGCTGTTTGCCTTCCAAACCGAACAAATGTTATGCATGCGCGACGATCTGAGATCATTGGCGGCTTCCCTCGGCCCCTGCTGGAACCTCCTGAATATAGTTAGGTCATTTTCACCGCCGAAAGATGTCATGAAAAGCACCATCAACCTTTTTGCTCCTGATGATCCATCGAGATAGCCGGGTAATATTAAAACGTTTTGATGGCCCGTCACTCACAACAAGAAGTGTTTTGACGGTTTCTGAGCTACAAATTGAAGCCTTTAATGGTCCATGAGCTACCATCTGGAAATGTTTGATGGCCTATCAGGCACCATCAAGTAGGAGTGTCTGACCATCAAAGAAGTCTGATTCCATCAAGAAGGTATGTTGGGCCATCAGATTAGGTATGTCGGATCATCAAGAAGGCGCGGTTGCTCGCGAAGAATGTGTGATGGGCCGCCAAGAACGTGTGATGGTCCATAAGAAGGTCTGATGGGCCCTCAAAAGGTTTGATAGGCCGTCAAGAAAGTTTAATGGACCATAAGTAATTTCTGATAGTCTTTTCAATCGGGACCCCTTATGGGGAGCTTAAAATAACTTTCTAGGGTGCAAAACATGGACAAAGACGAAGAACCCCTAAGAGTTCTTTTACGACAAACTTTTGTTTAGAGTGCAAACGAAACGCCGTAACCGCCTTACGCTGTAATAATAAAGTATCCTCCACCCAATCAGATATATCGCCCAATCAGATATATACGTAGCTTTTGAAATCTATTATGAAGATCGTTTCGCAAATACGGAAACGTTGTCCTGTGTTCCAAGTGAAGCACTCGCCTAGCTCCCAAAGAATCCGGAAGAGATGAAAAAAATAATCAACGCTCCAATAACGTCAAGAGAGATCCAGTGGGTGATAAAAGAAGATCCTACTTACAAGAGCCCAGGTCCTGGCGGCATCTCGGTGAATTTTATAGAACCTTTGCAGACATCCATAGAACCTACGATGTAGGCGTCTATGAATATAAAAAAATCGAAAGCTGCGGCCGCACTAAATGCGAAAAAGCCATGTTGTCCTATTGCCAAAAAAGCGGTTACTGAAGGAGTGTCGAAAGTGACCAACATTCGTTGAATCAACCTACTGAGCACGGACCATACAATTCATGCAAGGATACTCTCTGGTCGTCTGGACTGAGGTCTGCGTTATATCGTTGGAAACCACCAGAGCTACGGCTTCAAAGGTCGCTCCATTACACGTCAACTCCATAGCATCCACATACTGTGCTAAGCCGTTGAAGAAGGCTACAGAAACCGTGCTATACTACAGCTAGATCTAAGCAAGGCATTCGATAGAGTTGACATAAACTTGTTATTTTCGGTTATAAAATAGTGCGATCTAGGAAGCTGCATAGAAGAATAGATTTCAACAATTTACACAGACATCACCATGAAACTTGTCATCAATGGGCCAATAGCATCCTGTATTCCTGTATTTATACCCGTACGTTAAGGCTGCCCGGTATCGCCTCTTCTTTTTTCTTTATATTTGGAACCCCTCGGTCGCACCGTACTTCACACCCTGCTGTAGCCTGTGTCGCACTTGCTTTTGATTCTGCGAAGACGCTGTGAAATTTCTGACTTAGGCTGATGACATAATCTTCAGATGCAGTTCAAAGCAGGGAAGTTAAAATTGCTTCAGAAAACATGGACGCGTGCAGCAAATTCTCCGGATCGTCATTAAATCGAAGAAAATTATGCGGTGCTTGCAAATCGGGCAACCAAACATACCGAGTTTATGGGTATCAAATGGAAAGAATCAGTGACAAGCTACTTGGGTACTAGTCGAGATCTTCATGAATGTGACTGTTTCTTGTGGAATAAGACAATTGGAGCCCAAAGAGCAAAACTATTTCCGTAGAACCTCCGGCACATTTCTTTCATTACCCGAAGCTACCTGTGCAACGCCATCCGCTATCTCGCACAATGATGCCCTTTTCAGCGAGCACTGCGGAGAAAATTCATCATTGCTGGGTTGTCTTTATATGAAAATATTCATCGGAGAAAAATAAAAAGGCTAAATCTTTATCTGAGGCTCGCAAAATGAGGAATAGGTTTAATAAATGTTGGCTTAAAGCTAACTATTCACCGTTTTCTATATCTTGGGGCTCAACAGGCCCCCATTCATATATAATGCTTTTTATTACTTTGGTTGCTCGCAACGGTTATCAGGAAAAGTAGACAGCTGTTCCTACAGTTCTTTTGTAACCATTTTTATTTCATAAAGAGGTGGTTCAGTCAATACCCCTGCTGCAAAGCCTATTTAATGGGACTTTCTGCTCCAAGCAAACTGCAAGCAGTTCTATTTGGCAGCAATATCATCGCTTATTCCTTCTCCGCTTTACCAATTTACGACAGACCGGTCACCTGAAAACGACGTACTTCATACTGTAAAAACGTTACCCATTGAACCATCATAAAAGGACTTCACTTTTAGATTCCACACAAAAGTACTCCCTGTCAACCCAAGCAGCACACCATTGCTCGACCAACATGGGCCCGCCACTGGCAAAACGTGGCTCCAATATCGGCCTAACGTTGGTTTTTCTCGAAAGCGCTACCCGATCCAATGGCGGACCATGCCAATGTCGGACCAAGATTCAACCAATATTTGAACCAATATTGGACCGCAATTTGTCCCATCATAGGACAGCCTCTTAACCAATATTTAAGCCAACGTTGGGCCACAATTTAACCAGAACCTAAGCCATCATGGATTACTATTTGTTGTGGGTCTTACAACCAATATTGGCATCCAGGTTTAGGCATTTGCTTATCCATCATTTGCTCCCAACCTTATGCTCTGGACATTTCGATATGGGCATCCGATTTTAAGCTTGGGCTGCACTATTTTCGGCAGCTATTTTAGGGGGCATGCAGCTATCTTTTCAGATATATTTATAGTGTTCAGTAGAACACTATATATACATTTAAAAAGAAAGCTGCTGTCGACAAGCCACATTGACTGTGGAAAATATTAAGTCAATATTACATGCAGGTAAATATAAAAGTCTGCAATGCAGAGTGTACCGTCAATACATTTTATTAAGCGTTTTGATTGAAGGAAAATTAAAACATCAATGAGTGTCAGGGTCCATCACTGCAAGCTGTTAACCGGGCAGGCACTTGATGGGATTCCACGCAGGGGCCTGGCCACAGGATTCTGAAAGAGACAGAGGCGGGGGTTTGGATTCAGGTGAAGGGTTTCAGAGGCTTTCAGTTCTGTTACGCTTGTCAACACTGTATATCAAATTAAAACATAGCTTCATTTATCGCCGCCCTTTAATTAACTATTCGATTAATCGGCGCAGTTGCTCTTCAAGTATCAAGTCTCGGAAAGGCCTACCGACTTTTTTATGTTTACTTTTCCATATTATAAACTATATTTTCCAGTGAATTATTTTTCGTTATTTTGAATATAATAAACTTAGTGCTGCCTTCTTAAATAAATAGATGCACAGGTAAGACTGTTTGGCAACAGAACAAAGGCATTTTATTACCGTGGTCGCTAAACTGCGATTTATGTGGTGGACGTGCTTTTATCTCAGACATGTTTTTATTTTGTGCACAGGTTCTCTTTTTTAAACTGAATTTACACATCAGCTGTTGCACTCTGAAATTCCTACGATTACATGGAAGGACACTAGCTGATTCGGCAGAGATAGTCATTGCTTTATGTCGGTATGCACTATGGTGACCAAAGACAGATATGACCGGGTGCATATTGAATGCTAAACCTGCATGGAGCAATTTACGAACAAACTTTACTGGACTATTGCCACTTCAGAATCGCTAGCGTTAGACTATCAATTTGGAGATGCCCTGGTCAAGAGTCGCAAATTTTCACTTAATTTCTGTACTACGGGCAGAGTATCTGGAGGGTTCGCACGTTCCGCACTTTAGCATTGTATATTCAATATTTCGCCTCACTGTTATTAGCGTGTTTTTCTTCCCCTCAACTTTGAGCAATCTGGATTGGAAATGAATTCTTAACGGCATGTCTTCCCAGGATGTAATGTATTTCGGTAGAAAGTTTACTATAGAAGGATGTCTACATACATCATTCGCAGTGATCCAACTGTCGTGTTTTCAAACTGTAAGTAAAGAATAGACCTATTGCTGTCTTACCCAAGCATCAAGGTGAATGCAGGGATTGGTGTTCCACGCGACGCACGTGCTGGCCTCAGCAGTAGTAACTTTTCCAAAGCAAAAACCTAAAACAAATGGCATCTTGCACGCGCGTTCGTCAATGCTTTCTTTTGGTTATTTACTTCGAATCTTTTATACAGGAAAGGCGTGCGCGTGTGGCGCGTGGAACACCAATCCCTGCATTCTCCTTGATGCTTGGGTAAGACAGCAAATGGTCTATTCTGTAAAAGAGGATCGGGGTTCGAGTGGGCTAGCGCACACCATGCTCGGAGCGCGTGGAGCGAAAGATTTCGCTCTATGTGCTCCGAGCCCAGAATCCCTGGGATTGAACCCAGGAATTCTGGGTTCAATCCCCGCACCAGCCCGTTTTGACCTGGATGGGCATCGATCGTACCGGCGTATGGTCGTGTATCACTACTGCGCGATGCACGTTAAAGACCCTAGGCTAGCGATTGTACCGCACCGTCTAATTTCTATCTGCATATTACACGCAAGGTTATTATTATTTTATTGCGAATATTAATGCGAATAGCATTCTTTGGATACTTCACGCACTTTTCGTCTATCTATGTATCTATCTGGCTATCTAACCTCTTACGCCGCGGGTCGATAAATAAATAAAAAAGACCGGCGCCGGCTGGGATTCGAACCGTTGACCCTTTGATCAGCAGGCAGACGCGCTAACCACATAGCTATGAAGGCAGTCATTCAACGCACTCTAAACGGTTGTTTATATCTTTACCATAGGACGCGCTTTACAGCGCTGTCACAGCTACCGGTGCGCGCGCGTTCCATGCACGAGGCACGGCCGCTAGCTCACCCTCTCCCGCGCTCGGGAGAGGGTGATGTAGCGGCCGTGCTCAACCTCACGAGAGCGGAATGAGCCCTCGTGCATGGAACGCGCGCGCACCGGTAGCTGTGACAGCGCTGTAAGCGCGTCCTATGGTAAAGATATAAACAACCGTTTAGAGTACCGTTGGTTGAGACTATCTGAGACGCCAGAAAGTCTGGTCGGTACCATTTTGAGTGTTTGTGCGTATGGCGCGTGCTTTGCTCGCCTTCCTAAGTGACACAAACGCACGTGCTGGGCTGCGGAGATCGTGCGCAGGGCTGTGAAAGTGTCAACAAATTTAGAATCGCCTCAGAGTGGGCTGGCGTATCTAGAGTGTGCCGGCCACCTGACGAACGCGCATAACTCCGCACCGTTTGATGCTATTCGCATTAACGTAGATAATCATTCCCAAAGGATGGGTTCTGCTGATTTTTAACATTAATATTAAGAATATTAATATTAGCGTTAATATTGCTATCTTTGTTACCCTTCTGCATTTTTCGGTCTTGTGTAAAATTGTTGGTTTTTTGTTTTTCTATTAGTTTGTACTTTGAAGTGTGCCAGCACCAAAACCGCGAGGTTGTTCCTCGACACACTAATAAACATTAATTGATTGATTAATAATATTAATATTATCAAAAAATTATTGGCACATTGATACTTTAGACCCATGTTGTGGTAAAAAAAACTATGTCCAAACTCCGGTCTAAAAACATGCTTTTCGTGCAAGGCTCGTCAAATTATGAGGCGCTGGAGAAATGCAGCATTCTGCGTTAAATCCTTATTTGGAACTCTTTTTGTTCGCCTTCCGCCCATTGAAAAGCATGCGGGAAGGGCCTTAGAACGCACCTGGTATCGCTGCGCCGCAGCGTTCTTCCGCAACATGAAGTTCGTCTGCGTTCCTCGCCGTCACCATGCCAACGAACGCCGAATGAATGGAAGCACGCACGCTACCGCCGCGTGAAGCCAGCAACAGCTGACGCCATTTTACGAACGCCGTCTGCTAGCCAAAGCCGAACGCGGTATGTCAGATCAACCGCCTCCGCCGCCGCGCCGCAAGCAAAGACGACGAAGCTGAGACACGCCGACGGCGAATAGGCGAGCAACAGCACCGCGAGACGACTACAACGGCGGCATTTATTGGGATCAAAGGCTGCTTTCGCCGGTGCGGCGCTAGCAAAGACGACGAAGCTGAGGCACGCCGACGGCGAATAGGCGAGCAACAGCACCGCGAGACGACTACAACGGCGGCATTTATTGGGATCAAAGGCGCGAAATAAGCAAGAACAATTTTTATTTGAATCATAACACGCGATATCCAAGTTGGGGACCACATACCTTTGCTGGATCTTTCCTGTGAACTTTTTACAGAGACACGGGGTGCCGCGTACAGAACACAGCTCCGTTTGCAAAATATGGGGGCCCTGAAAAGGGCCGTTTAGACCGCTACCAGAACCTATAACTGACGTAACGAGCACTTGACGAGCGGTTGGCGCATAAGTCGTCTTTATGCACGCAGGCGGGCGACGGGCTCAGCGCAGCGGATCACTCGAAGTCACCGGGGCCGTCAGAATCCTCGTCCTCCGCACTATAGGGAAGGTCCCTGTCTGCGTCGGGGCTGTAGATTTTGGCGGCCGCGGCGACGAACGACTGGAATCTATCAGTGTTTCCGCGCGCCTTCTCTCTCCTCCACAACATGAACTTTGCAAGGTGACCAGTGAAATGGTGGCTCTCGCGCCGTCCAGATGGAAGAGACTTTTTGACGTGGGCCCAGGTGCCCTCCACCGTATTGGTGTGCGCACCAGTGTTCGGGTCGACAAAGTGCAGCTTGTGGTTAACGGTGAGGTGCGTGAAGCGAGCGTCATCTGCAAGCTTGCGATAGCCAGCCCAACAATCAGTGATTATTCTTGTTCCAGGGCGGACCCACTTGGCTATTAGCCCTAGCAGGGTTTTAGCGTCACGGGTCTCCACGGGAACAAGAAAGCAGCACCCGCTGCCACGCTCCACACCGCCGAAAACCCACTGGCCAGGCCTTAAATACCCGCGATGGTACTTTCGCCGACCGAACATACTCTGGTCTAGTTCTACAGTCACGCCTTCGCCACCAATCATGCCTGAATGCTTAAAAACGGCATTTACCACAACCTCCCGACAAAAGCTCGCCCAATCAGTTATTGTCTTACTTGCGATATCAGTCTCCCGCTGAATGACGGCGCACGGTAGGTTCTGGTACCGGAGGATGATTTTCATGAGTTGGAGAAGCGTCAGGTGCGATCCTTCGAAAAAGGAACCGCTCCGTACCGAGACCTGGCCCCGGCACTAAACTTTGACCGGCTTCCTCTTGTACACCGCACGAGTCATCCACACACCGCACCCGCACGTGTAGCGATCCGCAGATTTATCGCGGACTTGCAGCTTGTCATCGCAGCTTCGCACTCTGGACACGCACGAAAACCCAGGAGCCAGGAGCAGGCCCATGCGCTGAAGCAAATTAATTACTTCAAGATGATCTTTCATGGCGTCATGAAGACGGCACAAGTTGAACGCCATGGCACTGCGATGCTCGCCTCTGGAAGAATAAAGCGCCGAGTGAAAACTGCGCGCTTCTTTGCATTTATTATTTTTATTTCATCCGCCATTTTATACCTCGTGACACAATTCTAACGAACTCATTGGTTGATCGGGCGGACCACACCATCGCGTGACAAAACAAACGCCAATCGTGTGACCAGAACGGTTGCCACGGTCGGCATCGTTAGAAGAGAACAGTCGAACCCAACAACAAAATAAAGTAACAAAGTGAATAAAGAAAACAAAAATAAGAAAGGAACCGTTGGAGTTTCGGCAACACGGACGCCGTCTTCTTTGATGAGAGGAGGAGCGGCCGTGCTACTCTGGCCGCACTGGCTGCTCAAAATCTCCCTTTTTTTTTCTTTTTCTTTTTTTTAACTTTACAGGGTGCCACGATCTTTATTTGAAGCTGATTTGTTAAATTAATAACAAACAACGCGTCGGAACGGAGGAGGTAGGGAGTCTTGGCGTCAGAATTCGACGTGGTAGAAAAGAAAAGAAAATAACGAATGCACAATACGTACCGTATGCCAAGTATACTCCGCACTCGGTGAGGACTCATGACGCCACCGACGACCGTTAGGCTATTTATTTTGTTTCCTTAGATTTTTTATCGTGACGACTACTCCACTGTGCCTCGACGTCTCCAGCGGAGATCCGGCAGTTTTTAATAATAATTATTACTGTCGTTTGAAGGGCATTCTTTTTATGCTGCTTCGTTCCTGACGCCATAAAAATATGGGGCGAGAATACTTAGCACCACGTATAAGAAAATAAAAAAAGTTTAGTTCATGATCGGATTGGTTTGTGGATACATTAAGTCCAATAAAATTAGTCCAATAATTCATTAGTACGATTATTTAGCTCCATTATTAGCATCTTTTGTGTGCATGCGTGAAATACAGCACCGAACGAGAAGACACGAGAAGAACGCTGCAACTGCTTGACCAAAACCACTTTTGAGAAAATGCGCCGCAAGACAGGGACCGAGTAAGGGAGACAACAAGTAGACTATTTAATGTCACCAAAACTTCCTGGGCGGAGAACACTTGGTGGTATCAGTGTATCGTTTTGAAAGCGCTAAAAAAACACGTCGGGGACACTGGACTTATGGACCAACTTTGAGTGCGTGCGCGTGTGATGTGTGTATATTTCATTCTTTCTTTTTAGATTGTTGGCGCGAAACATCCACACGGACTAGGGCCTGAGTAATGCAGAGTTGTTACTCAGGCCCTAGTCAGTGTGGAGTTTTCGCGCCTATAATCTAAACAGAAAGAATATTTTTATGGCGTCAGGAACGAAGCAGCATAAAAAGAATGCCCTTCAAACGACAATAATAATAATTATTAAAAACTGCCGGATCTCCGCTGGAGACGTCGAGGCACAGTGGAGTAGTCGTCACGATAAAAAATCTAAGGAAACAAAATAAATAGCCTAACGGTCGTCGGTGGCGTCATGAGTCCTCACCGAGTGCGGAGTATACTTGGCATACGGTACGTATTGTGCATTCGTTATTTTCTTTTCTTTTCTACCACGTCGAATTCTGACGCCAAGACTCCCTACCTCCTCCGTTCCGACGCGTTGTTTGTTATTAATTTAACAAATCAGCTTCAAATAAAGATCGTGGCACCCTGTAAAGTTAAAAAAAAAAGAAAAAGAAAAAAAAGGGAGATTTTGAGCAGCCAGTGCGGCCAGAGTAGCACGGCCGCTCCTCCTCTCATCAAAGAAGACGGCGTCCGTGTTGCCGAAACTCCAACGGCTCCTTTCTTATTTTTGTTTTCTTTATTCACTTTGTTACTTTATTTTGTTGTTGGGTTCGACTGTTCTCTTCTAACGATGCCGACCGTGGCAACCGTTCTGGTCACACGATTGGCGTTTGTTTTGTCACGCGATGGTGTGGTCCGCCCGATCAACCAATGAGTTCGTTAGAATTGTGTCACGAGGTATAAAATGGCGGATGAAATAAAAATAATAAATGCAAAGAAGCGCGCAGTTTTCACTCGGCGCTTTATTCTTCCAGAGGCGAGCATCGCAGTGCCATGGCGTTCAACTTGTGCCGTCTTCATGACGCCATGAAAGATCATCTTGAAGTAATTAATTTGCTTCAGTGCATGGGCCTGCTCCTGGCTCCTGGGTTTTCGTGCGTGTCCAGAGTGCGAAGCTGCGATGACAAGCTGCAAGTCCGCGATAAATCTGCGGATCGCTACACGTGCGGGTGCGGTGTGTGGATGACTCGTGCGGTGTACAAGAGGAAGCCGGTCAAAGTTTAGTGCCGGGGCCAGGTCTCGGTACGGAGCGGTTCCTTTTCGAAGGATCGCACCTGACGCTTCTCCAACTCATGAAAATCATCCTCCGGTACCAGAACCTACCGTGCGCCGTCATTCAGCGGGAGACTGATATCGCAAGTAAGACAATAACTGATTGGGCGAGCTTTTGTCGGGAGGTTGTGGTAAATGCCGTTTTTAAGCATTCAGGCATGATTGGTGGCGAAGGCGTGACTGTAGAACTAGACCAGAGTATGTTCGGTCGGCGAAAGTACCATCGCGGGTATTTAAGGCCTGGCCAGTGGGTTTTCGGCGGTGTGGAGCGTGGCAGCGGGTGCTGCTTTCTTGTTCCCGTGGAGACCCGTGACGCTAAAACCCTGCTAGGGCTAATAGCCAAGTGGGTCCGCCCTGGAACAAGAATAATCACTGATTGTTGGGCTGGCTATCGCAAGCTTGCAGATGACGCTCGCTTCACGCACCTCACCGTTAACCACAAGCTGCACTTTGTCGACCCGAACACTGGTGCGCACACCAATACGGTGGAGGGCACCTGGGCCCACGTCAAAAAGTCTCTTCCATCTGGACGGCGCGAGAGCCACCATTTCACTGGTCACCTTGCAAAGTTCATGTTGTGGAGGAGAGAGAAGGCGCGCGGAAACACTGATAGATTCCAGTCGTTCGTCGCCGCGGCCGCCAAAATCTACAGCCCCGACGCAGACAGGGACCTTCCCTATAGTGCGGAGGACGAGGATTCTGACGGCCCCGGTGACTTCGAGTGATCCGCTGCGCTGAGCCCGTCGCCCGCCTGCGTGCATAAAGGCGACTTATGCGCCAACCGCTCGTCAAGTGCTCGTTACGTCAGTTATAGGTTCTGGTAGCGGTCTAAACGGCCCTTTTCAGGGCCCCCATATTTTGCAAACGGAGCTGTGTTCTGTACGCGGCACCCCGTGTCTCTGTAAAAAGTTCACAGGAAAGATCCAGCAAAGGTATGTGGTCCCCAACTTGGATATCGCGTGTTATGATTCAAATAAAAATTGTTCTTGCTTATTTCGCGCCTTTGATCCCAATAAATGCCGCCGTTGTAGTCGTCTCGCGGTGCTGTTGCTCGCCTATTCGCCGTCGGCGTGCCTCAGCTTCGTCGTCTTTGCTAGCGCCGCACCGGCGAAAGCAGCCTTTGATCCCAATAAATGCCGCCGTTGTAGTCGTCTCGCGGTGCTGTTGCTCGCCTATTCGCCGTCGGCGTGTCTCAGCTTCGTCGTCTTTGCTTGCGGCGCGGCGGCGGAGGCGGTTGATCTGACATACCGCGTTCGGCTTTGGCTAGCAGACGGCGTTCGTAAAATGGCGTCAGCTGTTGCTGGCTTCACGCGGCGGTAGCGTGCGTGCTTCCATTCATTCGGCGTTCGTTGGCATGGTGACGGCGAGGAACGCAGACGAACTTCATGTTGCGGAAGAACGCTGCGGCGCAGCGATACCAGGTGCGTTCTAAGGCCCTTCCCGCATGCTTTTCAATGGGCGGAAGGCGAACAAAAAGAGTTCCAAATAAGGACTTAACGCAGAATGCTGCATTTCTCCAGCGCCTCATAATTTGACGAGCCTTGCACGAAAAGCATGTTTTTTTGGCCATCCCGCGTCCTGTTTTTTTTATCCGTAACATGGGTCTAAAGTATCAAACTGCCAAATTATTATGTGAAATATTTTTAGAGACAAATTTAGGATTCAGGTATTTACCCTATAACAGTGTGAATTGTTTTATATATTCACTTATCAGTAAATAGTTACATAACTTCCCCTCTCATATACATTTTGCATAATTTAAAAAATTGGAACATTTATATTTATACGCGCCTTCGAGGGGCAGAGTAGAGGAGAATTGAGGCTTAACCTGATTGCAAAGAACCCACTGATAATCAGCTTCATCCACAGACTTCATTCGGGGAACCAGAGATACTCTTCATTAAAATCTTAGGCTAATTTGTTTTCGTTTAAAATATAGCATAGTCAAAGCACTACCATAGTCAATGAGAGCTTAAGAAACGAAAGGCGTGGCAATCGAGACTCGATTATCTCATTATCGCTGCCCAACCAATCAGATTGCCTCATTTTCAAGTAAGAATGCCTAAGAACCACCACGAACAAAAACGAACATAAGGCACGCCCCTCGTTTATTTAGGGGTCAGAGACTGTAGGGACGATTCAACGTGTCCAACGTTTGTTTTAACAAACTTAAATTCTGCCCCCTTTCTTTTCACCGCTGTAAGAACATATATATGGTATTAAAAAAAAAAAGCTAAAATGGATGGACATTATATAGCTACAACGTTTTTCCTTTCAAGCCACTCCGGCCAACGCATAGCAAGCCTGAGTATTTCACCCATCAATTACTTCCCGTAAGGACACATTGCATGACGACATTACCATATACCCGCGCGGCGATTAACTTGGGAGGAATTACCTATATGGTAATTCCTCCGAGTTACCATAAAGGTAATTCTAATTACCAATCATTCCGCTCCCGGATTTTCACGACAAGAGTGAGGAGCACGGAATCTCAATTTTTTATTAAGCACCGAGACTTATGCGGATATTGTAAGGATCATGGATCACTTCCCACTTCTCGGGTGTGAATTCCCAGAACAAAAGCAAAAGACGCAATGGTTACATAAATGTCAAACTGGTTCTACTGTTTGCTGTGGATAGCGCGAGCACCACCTAATAACTTGTCGAGCAAGTAAAAGTGTGGATATACCGTGGGAGCCACGAGGCGTATGACCGGTTTCGAGATGTCCACACCGATAGTGCAATCATTGGGACATTGAGCAGGCAAGTGGTCGCCCAGCGGGGAACCAATCCTTATACTGCCATGCCGCTGTGCAACTCGCGTGCAAGACACCGCGCAACCTCTGTGACGAAAATGTTCGCGGACGCAAGGTCGGACACCGTCTGTTTTCTATAAAGAGCTCGCTTTTGAGCCTGGTGTACACCATACCTCTCGAGGAAGGATTTTAGGAAACCATGAAAGCCATTGTTGCGGCCTTGTTTTTGGCGTGTGTTTTGGCCGTTGTGTGTGCCTTTCCCGGTAAAGGTAAGCCGCCCGTTTTGTTTTCTTTTTATGCACGGGTTGTTTCAAACACATTTACGGGGCTTTAATTACAGAAAGAACAAACAACGTTTTAGCGCTACTGATACGAACCAGGCGCCAAAGTTTCAGGACTAACCGTTCTGTTATTCAAACGTTTTAAGGCAGCTTCAGGAAATTTAAATGGGAAAATGTGGCTCGTTTTCTTCTGTTTTCGGTAATTGGCACCATTCAGCTCCACGTATTCGGCCGCCATTTTACCATCGTAAATTTCTAAAAATCACTCATAAACTTTGAAGTAGGCAATGATTTTCTCCTTAAATTGAGACTTCTGGTTTGGACCACTAGCGCTACATTTGGGCCGAGAATGAGCGTTTGGCGGTGCGTAGTGTACATTTGCGGTGAAAAAAAAAAACACTTCTTTTTACACCTTGTAGCAGAAAAGGGGAGCTTGTGAGCGCCACGGTTTCGTACCAGCGCTTAAAAGCGTTTGAACGTCGACTTTTACCAGGCCTTAATACAGGGTCGTGTGCTGGGACAGGTTCTAAGATGTGCCATATTTATCGGGCTATATATAGTCCTCACCTAGTGTATAAGGCCCAATTTAGGCCGAAAAAAGTTTTTGCTTAGATAGTCCGCGGTTGGTGCATACCCCGAACGCCGTGCACAGTCCGCACCTGGTTCTTAGTCGACACAAAACCTTGCCATAAGCGGCTCACCTTGAGAAACGTCTGCTTTCTCAGCTCAGAAAGAAGCTCGTATTAATATATCATTTATATGCTCTATAATTCACAAAATTCGTCATGTCTAGTCGCACTGAACGATCTTGAAGAACAAAATTCATGCATAGTGCGCACGCCTAGATAGTCCGCAAGGGCTGAAATTTCAACTTTTAAAAAACTATAGTCCGCGAACCAAAGCCCGAAAAATACGGCAAGTGTATTCCTGCTAACAGAAAAAAAAAAAGAGCCCCGCAGGGCATCTGCGCATCTGCGGGCCGGCAAAGTGCATGCAATCGCAAGCATGCCAAGGACACGTTCAAATGCACGCGAGGCGTGCGCGTGACCCATAGCTCACCAGCCGGGGCGCTTAGCTTGTAATTGTCTCCTTTTAATAAACTGCGTCGTAGTAACCCGTGTAGTGTCAGGTTGAACAAACGAATAGCGATTGGTTTGGTATGACCTGACGCTCACAGCGTAAGGAACGCAAGGCCTGGTGTACCGCGGGTGTCTCATTAACCTTTCCCGTCCAATGAGATTTCGCTATTAACCGGTAAGAACGTCGAAGGACCAATCGGGAGGCCGGAAACATCAACATAAAAAGCCCCGCATTCCTTGATTTGGCGGTGACTAGACCTGGTTTCAGCGTAAGTCCAGACACAGCAAACGTTAGAAGGCAATGGGTTTATTTATTTATATATCTAAATGCCTTACACGCCCTCAAGGGGCATTATGTAAGGTGGGGCGGGGGGGGGGTTGCAAAGCAGTATAAATGGAAAATGCTCATCACAAAAACACAAAAGTATGAGCCACACTTAAGTACACGTGCATCAAAGGCCCAAAGAAGTAATCAAACCTTAACAAAAAAAGAACTCGATTACTTTGACAAACAATGTTGCCCGGCAAGTCGATTCAGATCAGCAATGGCGGATGGCGAGAACGAGCAGAAAAACAAGAATGAGTGGTTCAGTCAAGAGCGTCAAAAGCACAAGTCACTACCTTTTCTTTTTGATGTGTTCTGCGATCTGAGAACACGTGCAAAAACTTTACGAACACTATGATGGTGCGCATTTGACGCTGTCTGCATTGGTACCATCAGCTCGCAGCGTCGGCACCATCTGGACTTAAGGTGAAACGTAATATAGACTATACTTCGTTTCACCTTCCGTCCAGACGCAGCCGATGCTACGAGATTATATGACGAATCACACAGCGTCAAAAGGGCACCGTCATGGTGTTCGTAATGTTTCTGTCAGTGTTTTTCATCGCTGAACCAATCATAAACAGAACAAGCCTAGTGATTTGCACTTTTGACGCTGCTTGATTGGTCCCGTTTCCTCGTAGCATCCGCTGCGTCTGGACGGAAGGTGAAACGAAGTATAGCATCGTTAAACGAAGATTGTGAACCTTATAATTGCATTTGTGGAAAAAGAAAAAAAGAAACACAAGCTCGTGCGATGGAAAACAAACTCCTGTGCTTTACGAGCTTGAAAATGCGTGGGCTGGGGTGAGTTGATTATTGATGATGTATAAAAAATAGAGCACGAAAGGGAAGGAAGAAAGGGTCGACACAAAAATAGGAACAAAGAACTATTTTTATACACTAGTTTCGCCGCTTGGTGTAGCAGCCTTTATACAAAAAAAAATGTCTCAGCACATGCATTGGTGAGGTGATGCAACTCACCACTTGATTAAGAACGTTGTGTCGTCTCCATCTGTCCATCCATCCGTCTAAGGTCATGTGGGATTTTGAAAGAAGCTTGGGAAACGCTCTCTACACAGTATTTATAATTTTGTTTTTTGTGTGACCCATAGGACCTTCACCTTTCCCGAGGCCGACCCAATGCGGACCCGGTGAGACGTTCAAGACCTGCGTGAGCAGCACTTGTTCCGAGACCACGTGTAAGAAGCCAGTCCTGGGCCCTGCTTGCACGGCCGACTGCAGGAGCGGCTGCTTCTGCTCCGACGGATACTTCAGAAACAGTCACAAGCAGTGCGTGCGAAGGAACCAATGCCACTGAAGGAAGCACGCGGTTGTTAGATGGGTGTTATGCGCAATGAACTCACCTCTCCCATAAACTGAAATCTGCTTTTTTATTTTTTATTAAATAAAGCGAAATGCCATTCGTACTGCCTGTGCTGTTTTGTTTTGTTTCTGTTTTTACAGCATTGGAGGTTACGTAGTTTTCAGAACGCCAATTGAAGTCTAGTTCTTGACGCTCCAAATTGATGGAAATATTATTATGAAGTTCATTTAAATTCTAATATTTTTGTCCTGATGTCATCAACAATATATCAATTCACGAGACAAAGATAAACCACTTTGTCGAGAGAACTTGACGACCCTTTTTGCCCCTGAAATACACACCGCTAATAGTCTTTTCTTAGACGTTTCTGGAAGCTAGAAATGTTGTGTGTATTCCCTCATAAAAAGAGGAAAACTGTCGACTGTGTTCACTTCAGCACATACTTAGCGCGAACGCGAAAACCAGCGTATATAGCTACATTTGTTGGTACAACTAGGCCTGAAACGCTTAAACAAAAATCTGGCGCTGTACACTTAAACGCACTTCTCAAAGCAGATGGGTCTAGTGGGAACCTTGGGAAAATTGCGGAAACGGAGAATAAGGAACCGAGATCGGGAGTTGCAGAAGCTCCGCTTAATTAGATAACTGATTCCTTGACCGGCTGTAGAGAGGAACCGCTTCACGTATCTCATGCGAGAGGCCGCACAGTCAATATCACTTAGATAGACAATGGCTTCGGACACACGACTTGAATACACGCGTTCATCCGCTCTAGTAGATACACGATGTGACGTCCAGTGTGCGTCAGCATGCCCGTCATCGCACCCCGTAGCGTCTGATGAAGAACGCGACCCTAGCACACGGCAACGCCAAGACAAACGCGTTTGCCTTTTTGCGTGACTCTTATCAAGCTTTGCGTGTTCGCCGCTTGGGGAGGGCTGGGCATTCACTAAAGATGACGTCATCAGCAGGTCTTTTCTTCAATGTTGTATTGGCACAGTCCACACGAGGGCTTGTTTCATTATCATCGTCGACTTGTAATGCTTTTTGTCGGCGAAAAACCGTCCGCCTTATCTGTATCATCGAAAAACTTTGCCACTACTTTGAAGAAGCCAGTTCCCTCGGCGACTGTCCTGAAGACGCCAGTGCCCTCAGCGAGTTGTCCTGGCGCAAGCGGTGACGGAAACTGTGCAAGCGTGCGCCCTCCTACTGCGGCGGTCGCTGACGTGTCTGCTAACTCGGAACACAGCCGTGCGGGACCTGTGGACGACGAGGGATTCATCACCGTCACAAGAAGAAAGATGCATCAACCTTCCGAGGGTGAGAACGCTACCAGCCAGCTGGGCTCCGCTCCACGACCGCCACGACTTTGTGCGCTCTTCGTTTCCAGACTGAAGTCAGCACAACGGTTTCGGATATTTCAAACCTTGTGGCCCCTACTCTGAAAGGCAAGTCTGCCACGTGCACCAAACATGTGTCCAAGCACGATAGCTGCGCTTTCTTTATATATATGTGCCAATATTGAAGACTTTGAGACACTTAACCAAATATAGATGTGGCCGGCCGGATGTCTATTTCGGCCTTTTTGTGGGAGTGTAAAAAAACATTCCGCGTCATCCTGCGACCACCAGTAATTATTAAGTCAATAGAGTGCACTGTTTGTTAACAAAATGTGTTCTAGAATCAGAACAAAGGAGTCTGAGTTGATCTGGAATTGTCGGCAGTTCATTCAGCGTGTCATATCTTACGGAGACATGACTGGAGAAGTGCATTTCTAGCTCCAATTACTTAACGGAGGTCGAACGTGACGGTGCAGTCACGAGAGAAAAGGCAGAAATCAAGCGGACTTTTTTTCGATTACTACAGTACCATATTCGCGTTGAGTCCAGTCGATGTGGATAGATTTAAACGTAACTTTTTGCCTTTAATGCCGCGGATAGACAACAAAACAAAAGAGGTTTTGGAAGCGGCCATCACTTTCGAGGACGTTTTGTTTGCCATTGAAGCCCTGAACCTGGGAAAGTCCCCCAAACCAGACGGGCTCAGCGCTGCATTTTATAAAGCTCTGAAGCATGAACTTTCGATAGTACTGGCCAGTGTTTTGAATGAGGCTTTCATTCTAGGCGTCCTGCCTCCATCCTTTTTGTCGTCCCACACCATTTTAATGCTGAAAAACTGATGGCATTGTCAAACTTCGGCAGGTAACTTCGTATACATCTATCAGTCTAACTAATGTTGATTATAAAATATTTATGAAGATATTGGCCAGGAGGTTACAGACTGTAATCGCGGAAATAGTTGGCCCCCACTTAAAATGCGGGATTAAAGGCAGGACCATCTTCACAAATATCCATAAAGCACGGAGCGTGTTGGAGTGTTGCGACGCCATGCATAGAGGTGTGGCAATGCTACAAATAGACCTAGAGAAAGCGTTTGATCGTGTACCGCACGACGTGTTGTTGGCTGTTCTAGATCACGTTAATAATTGCGTCAGTGATACGCGAAGGCGTACGCGTGGCCTATGGCGGCTGTACAACGAGCCTTGTAATAAATCAGTCCGTCGGCAAGCGAATTCAAGTGCAGCGTTCTGTTCGTCAAGGGTGTCCCTTGTCACCTCTTCTTTTTTGCATCTACTTGGAATCACTCTGCTTAAGTATTATAAGGCATGACAGTGTCAGTGGGTTCAAATTATATTCATCTGAAGTACGTGTCCTTGCTTATGCGGACGACCTTGCCATTTTCTGTGCGAATCACGAGAGTATCATCACAGTTGTCAATACAGTCAAACACTTTTTGTCGTGTGAGTGGTAGTGCGGTCAGCTGGTGTAAATGTCTGGGCTTCTGCCATGGAGAATGGAGTTGTACCCCAAGTGTGTTTGCTAATGCTAAATGGGTCACCACTCCTGTAAAGTACTTAGGAGTGCCTCTTGAGTATTACCGAGCGAGTGAGGAATATTGGCGTAGTCAAGCAGTAGAGTTTCGCGAGAAAGCAGAAAAATGGAGGGGTAATGGTTTTTCGATTTTTGCTCGTGCCACAGTTTGCAATTTATTTCTTGTGAGCAAACTGTGGTACGTTTTGCAGGTGTTACACTCTTCTCGTGTGAACGTGCAAAAACTGCACCGTGGTTTTGCGGTGTTCATTTGGGGCTCGTCTTGGCGAGCGAACGAGCAGAATGAAGCTTTTTCGAAGAGTTCGCAAGGAGGACTTGGCTTATCTCACTTGTTTTTGCGCCAAATAGTAGATCGTTTCTGTTATTTTTGCGATGTTAGTGATACCGTTTTTGCGTACTGTTTGTCAAGTAAAATTAGGTCGATGTTGTTTTTTCGTTTTGCCTGAGTTTGTTGTTTCCTCGTTCAGTGTGACCGGCGGTATTCATGGGTACCTCAAAGAAGTTGTCGCATCATGCCGCTTTTTGGCGGCCCGTTTTTCTATGGAGTATTTGAGCGCAGTAACACGTAAGCGGTTGTATAAAGATGTTTGCGAAGCTGTTTTTCCTGTTCCCTTGTACAGGACCTTGTACTGTGAAGGCCCAGGACAGGACGTCTTGAAACCTGTGAAAAAGATGAGAGTACCACCCGGCGTCAAGTCATTTTTCTTTAAATTACATACCGGCACGTTACCGGTTAAAACATGGATGGAGGAGAGGGGCTTGTTTGTCCCGTGGGGTGTTCATTGTTTCTTATGTCAAAAGCCAGAAGACTATTGAACACGTCTTCTTGGAGTGTTGGGATGGCGTCTTTCTTTGGGATGTCCTACAGCGCACTTTGAAGAAAGACTTACCACTTGACTCTCATCGGGATTAGGTACCTGCCGGTAGAAAACGAGGGAGGCGCCCCATTCGAGCTTGTTATGTTGCTGGGCCTGCATAGTATTTGGAGGTCTCGGATGGCTGTGCGCCATGCAGACTGTGGTGTGCGTGAAGCTAGAAGAGTATTTCCGCGAAAGTATATATTCATTGGTTGAAGTTCATAAGGCTCAGAAGTGCACGCCTGAGTGGCTGCCCTGCATTGAAAAGTTGTTGAAAATGAGCAAGTTTTAACCCAACAATGCTAGCCGGGGCCAGCTGGCAATTTTAGCATTATCTCTCGTTTTGTCTTCTGGGCGTGTTTTCATCAGTTTTGACGTGTCCTAATTCGGCAATAAAGAAAAAGAAAAAAGGGAGGGGTGGGGGTTAGGTGTCGCTGCGGTGTTGCTGTTGTAGGGGGTGCTCGACCCTAGTGAAAAATACACCAGGCCGGGGGCTGGTGTGACTTGATGTTATACCAGATTTTTTCACAGATGTGATTTGAAACATTTCCTGGTCTTCTGGTGTGACACCAGAAATCTAGTGTGTTGCTGTGACACCAGAAATCTGGTGTTCTTATGTGACACCAGCAATCTGGTGTTCTGGTGGGACATCAGGTTTTGTTGTAGTGTGATACCAGAGCACCTGTTGACTGGGTGCTGCTTTACTCACAAAAAAGGGTACAATGATAAGTTTGACAACAACGCTGCCCTATTAAAAAATCCAGCAAAAACTTCCAGTGACATTTGACGGAAACGGGTTAATTTCCACTCATTTTCACCAGAAACCAGCGTAGTTTACCAGTTTTTTGGTGGAAATATTACCGGCCGCCACTTTCAGTTACCAGATTCCGGTGTACGTTTTACCGGAGCCACTTTTGGTTAAAATCCGGCAAAAGCTTCCCGTGACATTCAGTGGAAACGGGTTAATTTCCACTCATTTTCACCAGAAACCAGCGTCGTTTACCAGTCTGTGGTGGAAATATTACCGGAAGACACTTTCGCTGAAAGTTTTGCCAGAACCACTTTCGATTACCCGTCGCTGGAATCCTACCGGAAGCCACTCTCGTTTTCCGGACACCGAACTTCACTGGTAGCCGACGAAAGGGGAACGGCTAAAGACAAGGAAGCCAAGACGAGCAGGGGGACTGAGTTTGTAATGGTGGCCGCCAATGCAGTGGCATTCCCGTGAGTGCGTGTTTTAGCTCGAGACGACGTTGCAATCCTGCAAGAAGTGCGTGCAGCGAACTGTTTTGACGATCCAAAAAGGTGAGCAGCGATCACCGGCAACTTGCTATTTGCGACAGGCAAAAGTCGGGGCCACAGCAGGTACGAGACCACTCGGGCGGCATTCTCGTGAGTGCGAGTTTTAGCTCGGGACGACGTTGCAACCCTCAAGAAGTGCGTGCAGCGAACTGTTTTGACGATCCAAAAAGGTGGGCGCTTTCACCCGTTTTCATCCGAAACCAGTTTACCTGCAGTCTGTGCGAGATTATTTGCCGGCAAACAGATTTCGCTGAAATTTCATCGGCATCGGGTTTCCAGATTTCGCTGGAATGTCACCGGCAGCCACTTTCGTTTCCCAGACGACCCGGTTTTAATCTTACCCGAAACGGGTGACTCGCTTCCCTGTTTACCGAACTTCACTCAAAGCCGACGCGAGGGGAGGGGGAAGCCGAGGCGAGCCGGGGACTGGGCGTCCTTGGTGCCTCGCACCAAGGACGAGTCCCCACGCACCCTCTCTCCCTCGCATTGGGTCGTGGGGAAAATGCGAGAAGGTCGTTTTGCTGACTTTTTTTTTAAAGAAAACCGGCTTCTTTGTCCGTCAACGAGCAACGGCCGGCCAGGAACGAACGCTCAGTCTCGGATTCTCGTTTCATGTGTGCGACCTGTATCTTCCAGAGCAGCTGCGTGTGCAGATGAAAAGAAAATATCTTTCAGTGACCTGTTTCTTACGCCTCTTTGTCCGTCCGGCTTCAGAAGCATCCAGCGAGCGAAAAAGACTGTGCCCAAGATTTCTCAACGTCGGCGGATGTTCGTTTCGCGCGTTCGTGGTTTTCGCTAAGCGTGCTACTGACGCCTGGTGCACCCGCGGCGGCGGCATCAGGGACGACATCGTGAGTGTGCCCGGGATTTCTCAACGGCGGCGGATGTTCGTTTCGCGCGTTCGTGGTTTTCGCTAAGCGTGCTACTGACGCCTGGTGCACCCGCGGCGACGACATCAGGGACGACATCGTGATCTGTGCCCGTGAGTTCTCAACGGCGGCGGATGTTCGTTTCGCGCGTTCGTGGTTTTCGCTAAACGTGCTACTGAGAGCATACGTGTGTGTCCGTGTGGTGCACCTGCGCGGTTTTATTACCGTACGTCTAGGAATTTACCCAGCGGCATTGTGAGTACCTTGAAAGATATCTTTTGCGACAAAGAACTCGGTTGTTCCTATTTGGTCTGATTGCTTTTGTCTACAGCTGTGCAAATTGTTTCACTGGTATCGACCCGGTTAAATAGATACATAAAACCTTCAGGTCTATGTGGACTAACCACTTTAATTGTTACCGAATCGTCCAGCATCTGGTAAACATACACCAACCACGGTTCACAGGCTTCCTCCTAAGTGCCTTCCGTTGACTTCCGAAAAAAGAAAGAAAAAACACGGTGAATTCCGGCCAATCTTCAACAGTTTGCCAGAGTCTTTGCTGAACATATCATCCTTTCGTGCGGTAAAACAGAATGTAAGAGAATGGTGCCTCACGCTCGCGCAATAATAATTATATAATTACTTAGTGCGTATTCGTTGCCCACATTCCTACATTATTGTTGTTTGTTTGTTTTGTTTCTCCAGTGTTCACTGTGTCACGGTATTTTATTGGCTGCCTGGTCTCACATACAAGCATCTTTGCTTTCGTGGGCCAGCACGCACACATGTATTTTTTCAAAGATAATAAAGATATTATTATCTGGTTATCTTCTGGTAAATTGTGGCTTTACTGGAAGCGAAAAGAGTCCCATAATCCAGTAAAATAGATTTTTACTGGAAATAAACTTCCGGTAGAAATCCGGTGACATTCGGGTAAAAAACCGGTAACATTCCTGTAAAACAACCGGTGACATTCCAGTAAAAATCCGGTGACATTCCAGTAAACTACGGCTTTACTGGAAGTGAAAACAGTCCCATAATCCAGTAAAATAGACTTTTACTGGAAATGACATTCCGGTAAAAAATATTTTTCAATAGGGTGCTGTCATAGTACTTTATTAAAAAAAGCAAAAAAGCACAACAGTAAAACTTCGGAAGCTTTACTGTTGTAGGGAGTTGGCCGCTATCAAGTGGGGTTTGTCCGGAGCCACTGCCTTGCGTCGAAGAACCGGACGCCCTGTCGTTCTGCAATTCTTGGCCTTTCAGCTTGCGGTTGACTCGTGTCTTAGTTACGCTGATCCGTTCCGCGTACCCCTCCGCGCCAGAAATCTCCTCTTCTAAGGCAGCACATTCGACAGATGGCTCGATTTCCTTGTCCAGCTCTTTCAGGAAGCTTCCTTAAGTAGAAGAATATCAAATGTTTATTTGAGCTCACCAATGTCGGTTGGATCCGTGGCCAGCAGGCACGCCAATCTCGTTGATGATCTTTGTTGTGGCGGCTCGCAGGGTAATCCTCTTTAGCTTCAGGCAGTCGACGCCCTCCTCGCTCGTAGTAGGCATGGTCTGGCCGTTAATTCCGGTTTTCGGCACCAAAAAGTGTAATAATTACTAGCTTTCTTTGTTGTTTTGCTACCAAACCAAGCTCGTCGGAAGTCAGGAAAGAGCACCAAAACACATCTTTTCGGCTTCGACTCATCAAAGAAGACTTCTTTATTTTCTCAAACTTAAACAAGAATACCGGCGTAAAGGGAAAGAGAAACCCTCGAAGAGGCGAGGCCGGCGAGCGCCCCCAAGCTGCTCAAGGCCACCCCGGAAAGTGCTTGGGACGAGGGGGACACTTCTTGAGCACAAAGGAGCCCGCCGCGGGGACTCCGGCGACCACCAAGACGGGACGAAATCAAGCGCACCCCGTCGGGGGACGGGGCGGCACACAAACTAATAGAAAACACGCTCGCGGACGGGGAGAAAAGTAAACAAAAACACAACTCTGGTGTCACATCAAACTGCGTGATGTGCATGCCAAGCTGCCCGGTGGGCACATGAGCCCTTGTGGTGTGATCTCAGACTCTCTTGGTGTACCCATCAGGCTGATGTGCGGGTACACCAGCATTTCTGGTAGGCACATCAGGCTAGTGTGCTCGATACACCAGCATTGCTGGTGGGCACACCAGATATTCGGTGTCACACCAGGATTCTCTGATGTCACACCAGGATTGCCTGGTGTATTTTTCATTAGGGGATCCCCTTGTGTTTCGTGTATTCTTTGTGTCCAGTGATGATGTGTATCTACCATGTAGCGTTCAAAAGTCGGGGGAACATTAAAAAGTGAATTAGCGCTTCTCCGGCATTTTTTCTCGTTTTGAGTGCCATCTGGTGGAATCTTTATTAATTACACGAGGAGAGAAAGTTTCCTCCACTGGGCGAAAAAAGGAGCCATTTTCCTGTTTTGTTAGGGGAGGAACGTATTCTCCACGAGCAAAAATAAATGGCAACTTTCCTCCCTTCTTAGGGGAGGGAATTTCTTCCCGATTTTTGTAGGAGGAAATTTCCTTCCTTTATAGAACAAATATGATACACGCGAGTGTCTCCTTTAAAGAAGGAAGTGTTACTCTCTTTTTTTGTTTGTACAGTGTATAGTCACCCCTGTCAGCTCCAAGCGCAGATAATCCGTCTCTGAATCAGAGAGTCTAGTGAGGGTGAAGAGACACTGACTCCGGAGTTTTTTTATTGCAGATGATTCGATTATTTCTCTCCCGAATCTCTGAAAATGACAGACGAGCACGCGCAATTTTTCTTTTTTTTTAAAGCCTAGGCCAACATTTTTTACATGTGCGGTGATATGTTGCTATCGGGTGCACAGAATCGTCGCTGGGATAGGCGACCTATCAGAAGTGCTCTATCAGGCGATCATTTAGACACCGGCCCGTTCGCCCGATATATTCTCCTCCTCAAGAGAAAAGAATGGAATAGATTCCCTCTCTTCGGCAGGGAACGAACTGCTATTTATGTTTCTTGGGGCAGCGGTTTCGGAGGGAAAGGAGTATTAACTTGCCGGCACATTTGCTTGAGTTTGAATTTCAAGTTTTAAATTTCAAGTTTCTTTTATTCCTCTTTATACAAGAAGAATAAAAAGAGGAAAAAAAAGCAGTGAAAAATTGCCTTGACAGTGCCTCTCTTTCCCCAACAATAACAGCAGAAGGGGCACTCAAAACAAAATCGCCCTCAAGAGTAAACAATCGGATATCTGACAAAGCTAGTTAAAGATAGTGGGCGTTTTATGGAACAGTTTTCAGTCGCAATGTTCCGTGATAAAAATAGTTTAACATTATGGGTAGCGGGTATCTAA
The DNA here is from genome assembly GCA_037355805.1 of Ixodes ricinus. NCBI lineage: Eukaryota > Metazoa > Arthropoda > Arachnida > Ixodida > Ixodidae > Ixodes > Ixodes ricinus. The sequence continues at coordinate 90,266 of JAZHYW010045717.1, forward strand.
CCATCTGATTTCCGTAGTTTGTTCTCGAGCGCGGTACCGTCCAGGTGTCGCCATAGCGGGTGGCATGCGAGGTGGTTTGTGAGTGAAGGGAAGAAAGAGAAAGATTACTATTTCCTGGGTAGTTTTTCTCTGCTTTATATCGTAAGGCAAGTTTATACTCATAACAGTTCGTGATTAGAACAAGTCCAAATTTATTGAAAAACGCTGCCGTGTGGCTGTCATGTGCTTCATTACACAAAATATGTATTCCTTTTCTGCGGTATATTTGCAGAAGTTGTATTTCCCCTTGCCAAGAAACAGTAATTATAATTAAAACAAGAGTAGAATAAAGAGTTACAAAGAAGTCGTAGTACAGACTGAAGTAAGGTTTTTCTATGCTTATAAATTATACCTAACACATTCGATTGCTTTTTTCGCTATCATCTGAACTGTACAATCCCATCGCTTGCATTCCTTAAACATAACACCAAGGATTTTGACATTCTGCACATTTTCTATACCACGTGAGTGTGAAAGAGAAGTTGATTTCCGCTAAATCTCACCCTCTTTGACCTAAAAAAATCATTTCGTTTTATTATTATTTATCACTAAAGAGTTCAGGACTGTCCACGTGTAAATCTTTTCCAAGAAATGCATTACCTGTCTTTATAATGTCCAAAATATACGGACCCTGCAAAAAACTATAGTAGCACCATCTGCATAAATTATTATGTTTGCTTTATCACCAATGTTACCTATATCGTTAATATACAGGTTAAATAAATGAGGCCCTAAAATACTGCCTTGTAAAACACCTACATTAAGTTTTCTAGACTCAGAACGATTGCAATTTATTAGAACACTTTGAAAGCGAAACTGTATGTTAATACGTAACTCTCGAGTATTTTCAGGACTATTCCCCGAATACCATAAAGTTCTAGTTTTTGAAGGAGAGTTTTATGATAAATACGATTGGATGCCTTTGAAAGATCGATCAAGATTACCACTGTAAGAAGTTTATTTTCAATATTGATTAGAATTGTTTCTTTTGTGTTTATTAACGCTAAGTCTGTCAACTACCCTTTCCGAAGCTCGTACTGCCAAACATTAAGAATTGAGTGTTTCTCACAAGAAGTGTTAACTCATTTAGGCATGCGTTTCTCAGTCATTTTGAAAAAAACTCGTAAAATGGAGACTGGCGTGTAATTACTAAGGTCATTTGTATCCCCTGATTTATATATGAGAGAAACCCTTGCTATCTGCATATTACGCTGAAAAACACGAGTTTCAATACAAACGGTAAATATATAAGTTAAAGTAAAAGCAATAGACTCTATAACATATTTAACGTGCTTTATCTGAATGCCCTGAGAATCAGAACTTTTGCTGTTTTTTCGATTCATAAAAAATGAAATATCTTCTTCCTTGCCACTTAGAGAGAGAAATATTCTGCGCAAAGAAATTATACATATTGCCGCGAGCGCAGCTGACCAAGCAGGCAGCGCGCTCGTGGCCTAACGGTTATCGCGCGTGCCTTCCACGCAGAAAGCTAGGATTCGATTTCTGGCCGCGGGGACGCATTTTTGTTGACCCTGACGTAAAGTTCGGGTAAATTCGAGAACCGTGTTGCATGATCGAGGTCAGAATGTTCTGCACGCAGAACCTTCTACGCCGATTATTCCAGAAGCCTACGCGTGTACATAAGGGGCTTCTCGTGGAAAGCCAAGTTCAGTTTTCGCCTCAGCGTTCGATCCTGCTGCTTCGCCGCTTTCGACGCCCGCGACGCTCTGTTATTATCTTCTGTTTCCTTTTTACTTTTGGGCACAAGTTCGCCCCCATTAAACGTTTAGTTTCTTCAGTTATTATCGCCTCATCACTTATCATTCGTGACATTTTGGTGGAGGTGCGGGGTAACTCCAGCTCCACCAAAATGGGGAAGCAGGCTTCACGGCGGAGAGACCGACGTGTGGAGGACGACCGATCGACGCCCTCTGTGCTATCACTGCGGTGAAGCCGGCCACATTTACCGTCGATGCCCCTACAGACAACTGGGGCTGCGCGGGTTCCACCCGAACGACCCGCGCCCAAGGTACGACGAACGCCCTCGCGACATCGAGGAGTACCTCCGACGCTCGCCCTCCCCAGTGTCGTCTCTCCGCCGTGAAGCCCGCTCCCCATCGCCACGACGTTCAGCGTCCCCAGCGCAACGACCCCGCCGAGAGAGCCTGTCTCCCCTCCGTCGCCGGGAAAACTAAGTGCGGCAACGCCTGGAGGTGACGTTGCCGAAAACGACGGAAGCAAACAGCCTCCAAGAACGCCGGAGCGCTCCCACTCTCCCGACGCCCCGCATCGCACCGACGCGCCTGCAACGGTGTCCAACAGCCTAAACGTTGTTATCGACGGCCTCGACGCATCGGCGCTCGTGGACACCGGAGCAGACTACTCAGTCTTGAGTGGGAGGCTCTCTCGCCGCCTGCGAAAAGTGACGACGCCGTGGGATGGACCTCAAATTCGAACCGCCGGAGGGCATCTCATCACACCAGTCGGGAGATGCACCGCTCGCGTCAAGATCCACGGTGAGACGTGCCCTGTGAAATTCGTCATTCTACAAGACTGTGCCAGAGACGTCATTCTCGGAATGGACTTTCTGTGTGAATACGCCGCCGTCATCGACCTTGGTGAAAACAGATTGACGCTGCGGACGCCTGTTCCACCTTCAGAGAAGCCGGAAACAGCGTCAGCCGCCGTCCGAGTAGCTGCGGACCACGTGAACCTGCCGCCGCGATCAAGTGTTGTCGTACCCGTCGTGACCGATGCAGCTACCTGCGGCGAAGTTGTTCTGGAAGGCAACCTTCAATTGCTCCTGGGAAGAGGAATAGGCGTCGCAAGAGGAGTAGCTGAAGTCCAGGATGGCCGCACTGTGGTCCTCGTGACGAACTTCCGAAACGAAACGCAACACCTTACTAAAGGTGCAGCCGTTGGTCACGTCGAGGAACTTCGGAACTCCGTCGAAATCGCCGCGATTGCTGAGGAATCATCGCCACCTCAGCAAGACACTACGCCGCCAGCGCAGCTTGACATTGACCCCAAGCTTCCACGCCCGAAACGACGGCAGCTGAGTAACCTCCTCGCCGAATTCCGCGACTGCTTCGCGACGTCATCGAAGGTGCGCCAAACCACCGTTGCGAAGCATCGCATCGTCACCCAGGACGACGTGCTCCCGGTGCACCGATCGCCGTACCGAGTCTCCGTAAAAGAACGGGAGGTCATCCAACAGCAAGTGGAAGAAATGCTGAACGACGACATAATCCAGCCTTCAAGCAGTCCGTGGGCCTCTCCAGTCGTGCTGGTTAGGAAGAAGGACGGAACGCTTAGGTTCTGCGTTGACTACCGGCAGCTGAACGCGGTGACGAAGAAAGACGTCTACCCACTTCCCCGCATCGACGACACTCTAGACCGGCTGCGCCACTCTCGATATTTCTCATCGATGGACCTAAAGAGCGGCTACTGGCAGATCGAAGTCGACGAACGGGACCGAGAGAAGACAGCTTTCGTCACGCCGGATGGCCTGTACGAGTTCAAGGTGATGCCTTTCGGCCTATGCACGGCGCCGGCAACATTCCAGCGTGTCATGGACACAGTACTGGCAGGGCTGAAGTGGCAGAGCTGCCTCGTCTACCTTGACGACGTCGTAGTGTTTTCAAGTGACTTCGACGAGCACTTGCGACGACTCCGAGCTGTTCTCCAAGCCATTCAGACCGCCGGACTCACACTCAAGCCGTCAAAGTGCCGCTTCGCCTATGACGAACTGAAGTTCTTAGGCCACGTGGTTAGTAACAAAGGCGTCCGCCCAGACCCCGAGAAGACTCGCGCCGTCGCGGCATTTCCAGCGCCGACAGACAAGAAGGCCGTGCGAAGATTTCTTGGACTTTGCGCCTACTATCGACGCTTCGTTCGGGATTTCGCTAAAATTTCCGCACCGCTCACAAACCTCACGAAGGACGCCGAGAAGTTCGAATGGACCGAGGAGCAGCAGCAGGCATTCGACGAGCTGAAGCGACGACTGCAGACTCCTCCTGTTCTTGGACATTTCGATCAAGAAGCGGAAACCGAAATTCACACGGACGCAAGTAACGCTGGACTGGGCGCGGTACTGGTTCAAGTGCAAGAGGGCACCGAGCGAGTTATCGCCTACGCAAGTCGGACACTGTCCAAGGCGGAGAAAAATTACTCCACGACTGAGAAAGAATGCCTTGCGGTCGTCTGGGCAATCACGAAGTTTCGTCCTTACTTGTACGGGAGCCCGTTCCGTGTAGTCACGGACCACCACTCGCTCTGCTGGCTTGCGAACCTCAAGGACCCGTCAGGACGCCTCGCTCGATGGAGTCTCCGACTACAAGAGTTCAACATGACAGTGGTCTACAAGTCAGGCCGCAAGCACAGCGACGCCGACTGCCTGTCCAGAGCCCCCGTCGAAACCCCTCCCGGCTGCAGCGACGACGATGACGACGAGTGCTTCCTGGGAGCGGTGAACACCGACGACATGGCACGACGTCAACGGGACGATCCTGAGCTGCGCGCATTAATCGAGCACCTGGAAGGGGGCGGAAGTACCGTGCCACGTGTCTTCTCACGAGTACTGCCGACCTTCGCCATTCGACAAGGTGTACTCTACAAAGAGAACTTCGGGGACAACAACACACCGTGGTTGCTGGTAATCCCGACCGACCTTCGGGAGGAGATCTTCCAAGCATGTCACGACGACCCGACGTCCGGACACCTCGGTTACAGCCGAACACTGGCCCGTATTCGTGAAAAGTATTACTGGCCAAAGCTCCCCAAAGCCGTCCACCTCTACACCCGATCGTGCCACGAGTGCCAGCGACGTAAGAAACCGCCGACGAAGCCGGCAGGTCTCCTGCAGCCGATTGCTCCCCCGACCGCACCGTTCCAGCAGATCGGAATGGATCTACTTGGCCCGTTTCCGCCGTCAACGTCGGGAAACCGCTGGATAATCGTCGCCACAGATTATCTCACGCGGTACGCCGAAACGAAAGCCCTTCCTTCAGGGACTGCTGCGGAAGTCGCCAAGTTTTTCATCGAGTCCATCGTCCTCCGGCACGGCGCTCCCGAAGTTCTGATTACAGATCGCGGATCATCGTTCATGGCACAGATGACCCAAGAAATCCTCCGGCTCAGTCACACCAGCCATCGTCGTACCACTGCGTACCACCCGCAGACCAACGGACTGACAGAGCGACTCAACAAGACAATTGCCGACATGATCTCTATGTACGTCGACGTAGAGCACAAGACGTGGGACGAGGTGTTGCCCTACGTCACGTTCGCCTACAATACGGCGGTTCAAGAGACCACTGGATACACACCTTTCCAGCTGGTACATGGTCGCAAGGTAACGACCATGCTGGACGCCATGCTGCCCCATGAGCCATCTGACAATGAGAGCGACGACGCCCAGGCGGTTGCACAACGGGCCGAAGAAGTCCGCCAGCTCGCCAGACACCGTATTCAAGCCCAGCAACGAGTCGACACTGGCCGCTACAACCTTCGTCGTCGGGACGTCCATTTCCAGCCCGGAGACAGGGTGTGGGTGTGGACACCGATCCGCCGCCGTGGTCTCAGCGAGAAACTCCTAAAGCGCTACTTCGGACCCTACAAAGTACTTCGTCGACTCGGGGACCTGAACTACGAGGTGATGCCTGACGGAACACGGACTTCATCACGCCGCCCTCCACGACCGGAAGTCGTCCACGTCGTGCGCCTGAAGCCGTTCTACGCTCGATAGGACTGTGGACATTATGTGTCTCAAATGACTCCTTAGTTTGCCATTATTTTTGTTTGCTTTGTTTCGTGTTGTGTTGCATCGGGGCGATGCACTTTTTAAAGGGGGAGTAATGCCGCGAGCGCAGCTGACCAAGCAGGCAGCGCGCTCGTGGCCTAACGGTTATCGCGCGTGCCTTCCACGCAGAAAGCCAGGGTTCGATTCCTGGCCGCGGGGACGCATTTTTGTTTATTCCTGCAACGTAGTGTTCTGGTAAATTCGAGAATCCGTGTTGCATGTTCGAGGTCAGAATGTTCTACACGTCGAACTTTCCACGCCGATTATTCCAGAAGCCCACGCGTGTACATAAGGGGCTTCGCGTGGCGAGCCGCAGTTCAGTTTCGCCCCAGCGTTCGATCTTGCTGCTTCGCCGCCTTCGACGCCCGCGACGCTCTCTTGTTATCTTTCTGTTTCCCTTTTATTTTTGGGCACAAGTTCGCCCCATTAAACGTTCAGTTTACTTCAGTCATTCGCCGCCTCATCACTTGTCATTCGTGACAATATCTTGAAGCTTCAACAGAGTGAACGTTATTGTTAAATCAACGAAAAATTAATTAAACGGATCTGCAAGAACTTTATCTTTTTTAATAACCCCTTCAATCGTGAGTTCGGTAGTTTCTACTAACTGACATCCTTCATGTAATATCTAATTTACACCTGAAGACGACTGCTACGTCAAAACGTAAGGCGAGAGCCTTGAGGCGATGTGAAGTGCTATGTGTGTGCGGCTTGCTAATTAAAAAAAAAAGAGCGTGACATGAAGTGTTGGCATTGAAGAGTTTTGTTGTAAGATTTGCGAGTGAAGTTTGTTAATATCTGCTACTTCCGAACATGTGCGTGTAACCTCTAAGGTGCGTTTTTCAGCCTCCTTTTGAGGATTCAGTGTGCATTCAATAATAGCATACTCGAAACTAAAAAGGAACTCTAATACCACGGTACGTGCGCTATGATGAAAATAAGTTGAGCGCGCAGTGTCATATTCAGGAGCTCATTATTCCTTTACGCGCGCGCTTCTCGGAAAATCAGGATGGATTCTTTTATGCCCTCACTTCCGACTTCTGCCAGCGGTCTACGGTACATTGATAAAACAAGCATTTTCTGAAGCAATATTGGGCGATATCAAGGAGCGGTCAAAATATTTAAATCGACCACAAAATTCGGCTTCTTACCCTATCGCGTTCCGATTTTGTATAGCGTTGGCCACAGGTGGTGCATTTTTTCTATATAATTCCCAAAGAGCGAGCTTACCTGAGGAAAAAAGTTAAAAAAGGCTTAACTTCCATGGAAACGCAGCGAAGCCACCGGTCTTCAAACCATTGCAATGGTTTGAAGACCGGTAGCTTCGCTGCGTTTCCATAGGAGCTAAGACTTTTTATTTTTTTACTTTTTCTTGAGGTAAGCTCGCTCTTTGCGAATTTTATAGAAAAAATGCACCACCTCTGGCCAACGCTGTACAAAATAGGAACGCGATAGGTAAGAAACCGTATGTTGCTGTCGATTTAAAGAGCCTGGCCGCTCCTTGAATTACCCGGTAGTGAGGGTGCAGGCTAGCAGGTGTAAATTGAGCAGTGTTGTAAACCCGTGACTAGAGATACGGACAAGGGACAAAACACGGAACGACACGGACGCAGCTACAAACTTTACCTCAAACGCAGCTACAAATTTTATTTCACTGAGCAAACATAAAAGTCACTCGCCAGCCGTGGTCCCCCTCTTTTTCTCTTCCTTTTCCCATCCCCCCTTTCCCTCTTCCTTTTCCCAGGCCCCCGTACATTCATAGTTGGGCTAGTTGGTGAACGTTAGAAGGTTTCTGTCTTGTGTCCGTTGTTATTTGCGCCTTACACCATGATTTCCCCGTGCATTTCAGTCAAGGATAAGCTTAGACGGCGCCAACACAAGGCTTCCGACAGATCCCCTGTTAACACACACACACACCGCGACACCCGGAGGTCGCCCCGGTACTCCCAAACAAGTCAGCCGCGAAACTATTTCAGAGTGGACGGACGTGTGGCTTGCATTCGGCAGACTTCTGCATCCTGATTGTCTCTTTCACTAATAATTTCATGTTCCGCGCATTCATAATTCCGGCATTCATCAAATCTTTGGCTATTTCCGAATTCAAAAGTGTTTTTTTTTCACATTTTTTTATGCTCTGTTAATGTATCGTTTACACATGTATATTTTGGTTTGACCTACTTAACTGACACCACAATCCATCGATGTTTTGTACACTACAGCGAACTCGCATACTGTAGACTTCTTTCTGTGCGCCCTTTTACACTGGATGGGTGCTCTCAAAAAACGGGGTCAACCGATCCAATATAAAATCCCTCTCAAAAACTATGTGGGCACCGAAATTCTTTGCGCTCGCCTTTAGGTTGTGTGAGGTGTCATGGTGGTACGGGATAACCGCCCAACAACCCCCCCCGTGGCTCAGGACTTTCCTTAGTTCCCGCAACTAGATTTCTAATCTGTCCAATTATGTTATCACCCGAAAACCCAGCTTTCCTTAGTCGACACATATGATTCTCCACTGCCTTACTTACGTAGTGGATACAAGGACGGTTTAAAGCGTTGTCCATTAATGATCTGATGATACCGCATTTAACCGTCCTAGAGTGGCAACTCGAGCGCGGTAGGATAGGCTTCGGCATGAGTTTTCCGTACTCCCAGCATAAACCATTTACCACGTGGATCTCCAAGTCCAGAAACTGCAGGTTCCCCTCTTTCTCTTTTTCTAGCGTAAATTCCAACTCTGTTGCACACTTCCTGACTATTCCTTCCAAATCTCTTATCAGCATGTCCTCTGTCGTACGTAGTTTTTGGCGCCGGCGCCTACGTAATTTTTGAGAGGGATTTTAGATTGGACCAGCTGACCTTGTTTTTGAGAACACCCAACCAGTGTCAAAGGGCGCACAGAGAGAAGCCCACAGTACGCGAGTGCGGTGTAGTGCACGAAATACCGATGGAGTGTGGTGTCAGTTATGTAGGTCAAACCAAAAGATGTGTGAACGATAGATTAACAGAGCATAAAAGAAATGTAAAAAAAAAAGTGAATTCTAATATAGCCAAACATTGGAATAAATGCGCCGACTGCTCTCCAGCATAAGGATACGTAAAGATTTTAGAAAGGGAAAACAACAACATGAAAAGATGAGTGAAAGACACGATCAGGATAAAGACGTTTGCCGAATGCATCATCACACGTCCGTACACTTCAGGCTCGTTCACACACTTGTAACCGAGAACAACCGAGAGAGACAATGCCGGTTTTTAAGCTTCTTGCGACGTCTTAGGACCAAGTGCGCTGTTGCGGAGCTGCAGCAGCGAAGCCTTACTTTGCCACTTCTACAGTTGAATTAAGGCCAAGATAAGCTATATATTTCGTAATTTATTTCGGCGGCCGCCCTGACGAGCGCTTTGTTTCAAGTGGTATGAAGCTATAGTGACAGCATAATAAAGTTAAACAAATAAAATAGCGCAAAAAAAGACAAGGACAAGAAGTATACAGGACAAGCGCTACTTCTTGTCCTTGTCTTTTTTTGCGCTATTTTATTTGTTTAACTAAGATGAACCAACTAGCCCAACAACGTACCCTACCAAAGCATAATAAAGGAATGCTAAACCAAAATTTGTATTTCGCAGAAAAAGAAGGCCGCAGTAGCGTTGAACGGGGCACTACAAACTCTAAAACATCGCTCATACATCGATATATCAACCGCATGCCCGTACTTTTAGAAAAGAAGGACAAATAAAGCGAAGGCTATGTCGTCATTATCCTCCTTTAAAATTTGAGAATGAGGGGAAGTGGCCTTGCTTCTCTCCTCCTCACTTGGTTCACCAGCTCGACGGGACGTAGCGAAGAGGAGATCGAATGAGAAATGTGACTTCACTTGTCTCATTGGCCTCGTCGGCCGTGTTCAATCGCGCACTTCTTTTCCAAAAATACTGCGATCCGTTAGAGATATCTCTGTATGCGTGATGTTTTGGGGCTTTGCAGCGTTCGCGGCTCCCGCCTATCCGTCCAGCCTTGTTTTTTTTGGAGCTGGAAATTCATGTTCAGTTTAAGATGTGCTAAAATAGAAAAAAAAAGAAAAAAAAAAACATTTCAAACACCACCTGTTAGATGAGGAACTTGAAGTGGACGCGTTGCATGCATAACAACACAAACACCATATTTTGCATAGGCTTGCAAATAGAAATTCGTTTGATGAAAGGGCAGATGTAACCGCGTATTAGCACGCAGAGTGAAGTCGACTAGATTGCTTGTCTAGCATTCCTTAAACTAAACATGAATCCATCAGCCTATACTATCGCACAAAGCCCGGTTTCATGAAATGTTTTTTTTTCTGTCTAACTTGACGACCTCAAAAGCGCAGTTTTGCAGCTAGATACCTTTGCAGAAGTTTATTAAGAAACAGTGGAGACCTCCACATTTTAGCAACCGCTTTAGATCAGCTACAGATTATAACCAGCGTTTCTAGTGGAACAGTCTGAGCGCCTATCCTGTCAAGTAAGAGAACTATTATTTGTAGTTCGTCGTCAAGAACATCACTCTGTTTATAAGGCCAAAACTAAACTGAAGAATAAAAATTAACTTGGCTCTTTTTTTTGTCAAATAACATTCCTTCACCATCATTTCATATATTTTGGTTAAATTTTAATATTTCACACTCACTAAACAAATATTGATCATACCCTTAGCAGCATACTTCCCCGGATCATTCTTGGGCCAGTTTAGCGCAAGCTTGGGCCAGGCTTGAGCCAAGATGGATCCATCTCGCGTCAGTCTGGCCCAAGCCTGGGATGAGGAAGTGTGCTACTTGGGACCTATCTAGACAATTTCTAACACTCTTATGCACTTTCGTGTTTCCCGAGAACAATTGATGTGTGGAATAGTCTGTCTGCACATGTATTCATGACAAATATTCAAAGTTGTGATTTAAATGGCCTTGTTTTTGATAAATGGGGTTTTTATTTTTCCAGTTGTCTTCTATAGTGCCTTTTATTTTCCAGGTATGCTTATATATTTTCTTTATTTCAGTGATGTTTTGATAAATGTTTTTTTTATTATTGTTTATGCCAGCTGTGTTTGATATATTTTATATAAATATCACTGCTCTGTGTAACAATGAACACATACATGAAAGGGGGTAAGCCAGTTGTGACCAGTCATTTTTTTTCTTGTCTCTTCCGTCTCAGAAAATGAGTCACGTATAAAGACTGATTCCTCCATTGTCTTTTACGGACAACAGCTTGTTCTTTCTATTCCCACATTTTGACGGAGAGGCCTTACAATGCAGTACCGAAAAAGGTTCCTTCTTTTTACCGCTAGTTTCCTCGTGGTTAGCCTCTTGTATCTCACACCCTGGTCCCAAGTAGCAGTGCTAGCTCCCTGCGCCACAGAGCGACAATTACTTTCGCCGGGTGTGATGCCATTCTGCACGGACGATGGTTACAGCAACACCTTGAGTTTCAACGAGCCCCAGCAAAAAACACCTAGTAAAACTGATGTTTCCAGTGTCTGGAATCCTGAATATTACCTGACTAAAGGGTATGGTCGACTACCTTTTCCCATCGAGAAGACGGCAGACCTGCCCAATGCGTATACTGTGGTGTCGCGCTGTCGCAGTAGGACACAGACAATGTTTTTCATCCACAGCGCCGCTGGTCACCAGGTTCACCGTAAAGTAATCCGGCAGTTCGTCGGAAACGCGACTCTATCCAACGCGCACGACTGGACGATGGTGTTCTTCGTGGGATCTCCGAAAAACCGCACAGTATCGAGGGTGGTCCAAGAAGAAGCTACCAAGTACGGCGACGTGGTGGTACTGCCGTATGAAGACACTTACCAGAACTTGACGTACAAGTTTGTCTACGGAATGAAGTGGACCCTCGAATTCTGCCCTTTTGTGAAGTACATTGTGAAGATCGATGACGACATGGTGGCCAACCTGGTTAGGGTGGTAAGGTACCTCAGGAGTCTGCAGGCATCTCCTGGTTCAGAAATTCACTGCTACGTCTGGAAGAGGAAGACGGTGCACAGAGAGATCGAATCGGCCTGGTACCTTCCTTCTGACGTTTATCCCAGGGATACGTTTCCAGATTACTGCTCCGGGCGAGGTGTTTTCTTGAAAAGTGAGGTGTTGTGGAGACTGTACAGTGCTTCGTTCTGTTTACCTTTCCACGGCATTGACGACGTTTACGTGACCGGTGATGCCGCGCTGTGGGCGAAGGTGGGTCATGTTGCCATCAATTCAGAATTGTCGCAGGGCGGCGAGAATTGGGGAGGCGTCGTAAGCGGTCGCGTCATTTTCAGTCATATACGCAATCATACGCTACGGGCCAAGGCATGGTATCTCATTGTTAGAGAGATTCAGCGCGAGAGTTAGAAAACTGAACCTGCTCTTGGATAGGTTTAATCTTATTAAGCATAGAAGCGAATTCGAATCAAAGACTAGTCATGCTTTCTTTTCTGGTAAACCGCTCTGCAGGACCACTGGTCAAGCAAAAGAGAGCTTATCTTAGCGAGGCTCTGGTGTATATAAGTGCCACACTCTAGTATACTCCCCTAAAACTTGAAAGTCCGGTGAGGCACACGTGCGCACCTCCAACAAAACGGTGGCGGTTAGTGGCTTTACTTGGTTTCATGTACACGGAGAGAATACCTTGAGCTCTGAGTCTAAATGAAGGGTGCGAGATTTTAGCCAGAGTCACCGTGAAAGACAGCTTTAGCGGTCACAGTAGCACCCAGCTTTAACCCGTGCCGCTCCTTTTCACAATTGGTCTGTTGCTTTATTACAGTCACTGAACTGACCAAGCTGGTTTAATGTTGAAGTCGACTGACCATGCCTTGGCTTGTCGGGCATGTTTAGATTTGATTTGTGTTTCGCATACTTTTCCTCTCTTCTGATGACATTCCAACCGTAGGCCTTTCCAGTGCACGAAGCTTGTGGTGGACTTCACTTTTTAATCTTCAATTTTGGAAAATAAAACAACTATATTTATGTCATCGTACACCTATCCCTAACATTAATCGACATGCTGGAATGAATAAAGTGAGTGAAGTTCACAAAATACCCACCAGGTACCCTTAGCTATATTCCACTCCCATTCTGAACTCTGACCAAACTGGAGACAAACAGTGCTGCACATAATGCCCTGCGTCCAGCATTTCCTCTTAGCTCCGCTGCACTCAAGCCGAAGATACCATATGAAGTGACTCCAGTTTCACTTAGAGCTGGGCTTTCCGAACCCCGGCCAGGCCCGCGGAGATCTTTTGACCGGCTCGTGATTTACGGTGGTCCTTCCATTAAAGGGGTACTCCGGCGATATTTTGAGCTACCTCAACTAACTATATTTTCTGACTCCCAGGCCTTTACCCTTTCCGGTATGCGATTTTGTATCGCGAAATTCATAATAGTTACTGCGAAATCAGCAAATGAAAATTATGCAAAAACCAACATTCAAATATACCCGCACTTTTCAGCGCCGTGACGTCAGTGGCGGGCAGTCTTGCCAGTCTAGCAAACAGTCTAAACAATAGAATATGACAATCATTTGTTCCGTGCTGGAGCGCGGGTACTGGAGCGAGCTTCCAAAGGCTTCATTTGACACCATCAAACTGTATGTAATCAATTGGGAACAAAGTCTAAAGTTCAAAGAGTGAACCACTGCCTTCCACTGACGTCACGTTTTCGTTGTTGCCAGTAGAGACTTTCAGTTTGAAAAACACGGTGCGGACCAAAACTTTAAATTCAATAACTTCGGGGAAAAACATTATTTTGACCTAATATTTGGGATACTATTTTAGCGATGTTTGTTGGCTAATTTAGCAAAATTTAAAGCAAATCGGGGACCATGAAGAAATCGCCGGAGTACCCCTTTAAAGCCCAGCCCGTGGCGCGCCTCTGGCAGGAACGCTGCTACCGTTGGAAAATAAGCGCGTGTACGGAAATGGTGCCGCGGCGCGAATCAACCGCTCAAAAGGAAGTTAACAGAAAGGAGATAACACTGCAGCCTATGGTAACCCGGGTCCTTTCGCCGTAATAATAATTTTATATTGTCATCACCAGAATCACCATTCTTATTCCCGTCTTATATCCAGCTGCGTATGCGAAAATTCCTTTGCGTTCTCAGTATAATGTGCATAGTCTTATGTGCCGTAACTATTGCATATCGTTAGAATCAGTTCTACCATCATCATTATACTTTTGTCCAGTGTGATTATGCCAAAGTTTTATTGAGCTTTGTGTGTTATGCTTGGTTATTTTTACGGCTCCAAAATATTGTGCACTGTCATAATTAACTTAATTTTGAATTTCGAAATAGAGTTTATGTATTCATGCACATTATATTTTTTGTTTCAATTTTTAGTCTTACTTTTACTTTTGTATTTAGATGGTTATGTATGATTTTATTCCGTATTTCCTCATTTATATTTACTTATCTATTTTCCGAACTTAGAGATGGCGACGGCCCGTTAGCCAAGAAGTCTGTAGACCATTGACCTAGAGCCGCAAAATGCGTCATGAGACTCCCCATTCTCCTAAAATTTTGCGGATCCCGCTATTTCGTTTTCTAGTAAAGAGCGGGCTCAAAATGCGATAATTAGGATTCCGAAATGTCACTTCCTGAGACAGGGTTTCAGGAACCTCAGGCGACATAAATTTATTCTTTCGTGAACTGTTCTAACATTTCCCAAAACAGAAGTGCGATTCCAGCTATTTCACATAAGCAATTTCAAACAAGTGACTACCGGGTGTCCCAAGTAGCGGCCAGGCTTTTAAATCGACCTCAAAATTCGGTTTCTTAACCTTCGCCCAACGATTTTGTGCAACGTTGCCCAAAGATGGTGCTTTTTCTTTTTGTTATAAATTTTGCAAAGAGCAAATTTACCTGAGGAAAAAGTAAAGTAAGAAAACCCATCCTTTGGGAATGATTATCTACGTTAATGCGAATAGCATCAAACGGTGCGGAGTTATGCGCGTTCGTCAGGTGGCCGGCACACTCTAGATACGCCAGCCCACTCTTGAGGCGATTCTAAATTTGTTGACACTTTCACAGCCCTGCGCACGATCTCCGCAGCCCAGCACGTGCGTTTGTGTCACTTAGGAAGGCGAGCAAAGCACGCGCCATACGCACAAACACTCAAAATGGTACCGACCAGACTTTCTGGCGTCTCAGCTAGTCTCAACCAACGATACTCTAAACGGTTGTTTATATCTTTACCATAGGACGCGCTTACAGCGCTGTCACAGCTACCGGTGCGCGCGCGTTCCATGCACGAGGGTTCATTCCGCTCTCGTGAGGCTGAGCACGGCCGCTACATCACCCTCTCCCGAGCGCGGGAGAGGGTGAGCTAGCGGCCGTGCTCAGCCTCACGAGAGCGGAATGAGCCGTCGTGCATGGAACGCGCGCGCACCGGTAGCTGTGACAGCGCTGTAAAGCGCGTCCTATGGTAAAGATATAAACAACCGTTTAGAGTGCGTTGAATGACTGCCTTCATAGCTCTGTGGTTAGCGCGTCTGCCTGCTGATCGAAGGGTCAACGGTTCGAATCCCAGCCGGCGCCGGTATTTTTTATTTATTTATCGACCCGCGGCGTAAGAGGTTAGATAGCCAGATAGATAGATAGATACATAGACGAAAAGTGCGTGAAGTATCCAAAGAATGCTATTCGCATTAATATTCGCATTAAAAGGCTTAGCTCCTATGGAAACGCAGCGAAGCCACCGCGGTCTTGAAAAAATACGACGCCGTTTCGGACGGGAGACAAGAGGTGGCGTAAGCGGTCGCGACGCCAACTGCCGCCAACGAACTAGCATACGGCGCCGAGAGCCGGCGCCCGATGCTCGTTCTTCATCATTACTTCAGCAGGACAGGTTATTGCCATTTTAGGTGTTACTGTGTCCTTTTCCCCAGCATAGGCCCTAGTGAAGACTCGTCAATGCCCGCTTACCGCGGCTCGCCGTCTCGGTAAGACAAGAGAAGGTCGTCTACGGCGGCTCAATCAGGCGCGCTCTCAAAGCGTGTATAAATACCACTTCCACGTGTCGCGTGATTCTCTTGCTTGCCGAAGCATCAAGCGATGGAAGAGCAAGCTAGGAACCGTGCAAACTGTGTGGCTTTTGTGTGTTGCGCACGAGAAGAATCTACCAAGGAACTTGTTGACGCACTGATGAGTGGTACCAGAACAGGAGCCACACAGAGTCGGACTCCTCACCGCAACCACGCAGTTTGCCCTGGTTTAGAACGCACGTTCGTTTATTCTACCGTTGAATGTGGACGTAACGAAAACCTCACATGCGCAAAGTTTTCAGTTACGAAGAGTTATACCTTTTCACTCTAGCGATGCTAAAACGACTTAAGTTAGTCGTGTCGCATTTCTGGAGCTCACGACCACCGCTAGGGACTGTTTCGCGGCCTGGGATTGGCCACGAAAAGCTCGCCTATTCAATTCAAATAATGGCCAAACTCTCCCAACAAACGGCTCCGCCACGAGCGAGAGCCGCACCGCAGTTTCCTTTGAGGGGCAACACCATAGACGCTCATTTTAATGCTGCGCCGCCTTCTGCTTCCAAGTGTCGCACAAGGCACAAACTCAGGACGACCTCAAGAGCGACTTGTAGGACGACCTCGAGGACGACGCCTAGAGGACGACGCCTAGGACGACCTCTCGGACGATCTCAAAGACAACTTCTAGAACGACCTCGAGGACGATGCCTAGAGATGATAACAAGGGATCAGGAATTCACTATCTAATAATGCCAAGGAAGGCTGACTCACGCTGGTTGACCCCTCTTTTTATTTTTATTTATTCATACTTGCCACGACCAATAAGAGTTTTCTGTCAGCACCCGCGGACGCATTTTCTCCCAGATTCTAGCGCATGGGAAGATCAGTGGCAGAGTGGGCTAGCTCACACCAGCTCGGAGCACGTGGAGCGAAAGCTCGCGCTGCAGAACCCAAAATCCTGGGTTGAATCCCCCCGTTTCGATCTGGATGAGCATCGTACAGGCGTGCGGTCGTGTATCACTAATGCGTGGTGCACGTTAAAGACCCCAGGATAGCGGTCGTACTGCACTGGCTAAATTGCTCATCTACAGCTGGGAGACTCGTCGCCCGTTGAGGCAGACCAAGTTCTAGGCTGTATAAACTTACAAACATCCCCACTTTTTATTATAGCGGATAACAGCCTCGCTGTAAAAAAAAAAAGACTACTAGCATGGCCCTTTATCAACGCCTTATTTTGAATATTTACTTCCAATCTTTTATACGGGAGAGGCCAGTGTGTGCGACGCGATTCGGCCCTTACAGAAGTAACCCTTATGCAGCCCTTACAAAAGTGACATCTGCATCAGGTAAGAATTTGGTTACTTCTTTGCTGGTCGTTACCCGCGCGTATCTAAGCCTTCATGAGCATTTTAGGATGTTTTTCTTCCTCCCGACAAGCTTTGGGGTCACTCCTTTGACTTTGGCATACTGTTCCGCAAACTGCAATCACCCCGTCGCCTGCATCTGATCTGTTCGGGACAGATCAGATGCTTATTCTCACATTTGAGCTTTAGTGTGCTCGAGTTACGACTTTGAATATAAAGAGCGCTCAGGGTTGGGCATCGCGGTAAAAATGTATCGTGATAGTATTTTAGAACTACATTTCTTATCTGCATTTCTGTACTGCAACAGATTTCTTTCACAACTATCTGCATTTCTCTATCGAAATACAATTGGAACATTTCTTTGTATCGCGATACAATCACGATAAAATATATTTCGTTTCCCTTTCTGAACCCCCCCCCCTCTCCCAAAAAAAAAAAGAAATGTCCGAACGCCTTTTTTTTACTTCTGAGGGCACCAGGATCATGGAGATGCTGTGGCAATGTTTATATGCTGACCAAGGTTCATTCTGTTTCTCCAAACTGTATTTCTCTTCTGAGAAGTGTTGCGTAGTCTGGGGGTTCGAACACGGTAGCTTGCCCGGAGTGGATGGAGTCTTAGCACTTTCTGCCACAGGTCCCTTGGTAGGGATATTATCAGTCATTGTTTCCTGGCATCCAATGCCCGTTGCTAATCATCTTTCTTACCTTAGCGTACACAGTACACACAGCGAGCAAAGCTGACTCAGACTCCGTTGCAGCACGAGCCTTGTGGTGGTTGACCTCAAATAGTAGGATGACTCACGCAGTAAAGTTGAAGACATATCCGAATCCGTCTGCGCCCGTAATATTGAACGGCTCAAGGGTACGTCATCAGTCAACGTGAACGTGACCCACTGCTCTGGGGATCATACGCAGGAAGGAGGCCAGACGTAGCCTCGATGTGCCGACCCAGACTTCGTACACCTGCGACTCGTCTCGAGTGCGATGTTTCTCGGAGAGCTCACAACTGTGCCGGCAATCTCAGGTCGCAATCCACGAGTGTCTCTGTTTGGTTGACGCTGGGTGAAACTTGAGGACTGCCATCCATGCGTCATAGCGTCGGCGGGTCGGCAGGAAGGACCGTAACAACAGCGATGCCACCGTATCGTTTTTTTAAACAGTAACAAAAGATAAGACATATGTTACAGTGTTCAGTATTCTCGAAAATTACAAATGCCACTGTCTGCACGATCTTCAACGAGGTCACCTACAACGAAACTACGTATTGTCATTTCTTACAATAGCGTGTGTAAAGTTCCATGTTCAAGGCCGCACCTAAGATACAAGAATACCAGTTCATTCCACCGTGATGTCATATGATCACTGTTGACAGGGACGCCCTCATTAGACAGGAGCGCAGTGACGTTTGATAAGATTTCAGGTGACATGGAATTCATTCAGAGGTCGAAGTATTTTCGCATCACACGTCAGACACACAGGATGTCTGGGAAAGGACCGCGGTCAATCCTTGATGGAACGTTTTTTGAGCCCATTGAAGAAGCCTCTTCGTCCGGAACAAGTACATTCAAAGCGAAGTGCCAAGATTGCAGGACAGTAGTTTCGGGATCAAAAACTTCCATTTCAAACTTTAAGCTTCATCTCAGTTGGCGTCTGAAACAAATTTGAAAGATGAATTCCGGTTTCAGTATTTTATTATTTGTATTTCGGCCGTCCCTAAAATGTATTACTGTATTTGTATTTCCAAAGACTTTTACCTATTTTTAAAAAGTATTTCCGATACGTATCGCGATACATTTTTACAGATATATCTCAGTATCAGTATTTATCTACTGTTCTCATCTATCCCAGTATTTATATTTCCAAATATATTTTTGGTATTTCTAGCGCTTCAAGCGTTTCATCTCCAAGATAGACCTTTTGAGCATTTACCATTCAAAGGAAATACCGGGAGCTCTTCAGATTTCCTCTAAAATGTAGCCGCCTCAAATGAATAGCTCGAACAAGCGCCGCTTTCCAAGAGGCAAGTCGCCTCGCTCGTTTACTTATGTCGAGGCTGGGTTCGTTAAATAAGATAATCTGGGCCGGTTACGGGATGAATACGCGTTGGCTCGCGGTCTTCGAGATGACTGACGATGCTTGCAGGCTCTTCAGGGACACTGGTTCCTTCTAACGCATAGCTGCGCGTCGTTTCTGAAGAAGCCGTCGTCGCAGAAGCAACCACTTCTGCACTCCGCCGTGCAGGCGGGTGCAGAAGTTTTGGCAAGTAGCTTCCGCGCACGAGCTGCTGACACAAGCCCGGTACACCTCGTTCGGCGCGCACCGCTTGGGCCTGGGGAAGGGTCGGGTTCCTCTTGAAGAGCAATGAATGGAAAAAAAAATAGGTTTTGAATTAAAGAGTACGATGAGAACTTGAAATAAGTTGCTTAAAAATGTTAATATCGACCGCATTGTTCTTTGTCGTTCTATTGTACTCCGTTTCGCTCTAAATCCTATCACAACCAACGCTTCGATTAGATGGAGCCAAACCAGCGGCGAAAGTGTATGGTCATGATGGTCGTTGTTTTTGTGCATTTGCTTTCACCTTCCAAACTAGTCACGCATAATGTGTGCCCCGTGACCTTGCTCTTTCTTCTATGCGTGAGTGGTTTAGCCGCTGACAGCTAAAATGCATAAAGACCGCGCGAATCGTGACAACAAATTCTTTGCA
The DNA here is from genome assembly GCA_037355805.1 of Ixodes ricinus. Classification (NCBI taxonomy): domain Eukaryota; kingdom Metazoa; phylum Arthropoda; class Arachnida; order Ixodida; family Ixodidae; genus Ixodes; species Ixodes ricinus. Next base: position 110,174 of record JAZHYW010045717.1, read on the forward strand.
CTGCCTCATTTGCGAGAACGAATTGTAGACTTGAGTGCGGTCGAGCTTAGTGTAAACTGAATGATAAAAAAGAACAAAAAAAAATCACTTTGCGCTTGTTTTATCTATATGCTTAGTGTTACTTTGGTTATGCCACTGTATTATGTTCCGTGGGTGCAGAGGCAGCGAGCACCGAGAAGCTTCCTATAGGAAGCTTTTTCTCGAATCTTCTTGTCACAAAATTTGGTAATAAAATAAGATCTCTGCGCACCTCAAGCAAAATGGCGTGTTTTGTGCACGCTGGCGTCGAAAATGGACATCTTGTGAAAGTGTGGTGGCTGTCGTCGCAATGTCAGCATTGCTTGAAGTCGATGGTGTTGGTTAAGGCGAACAATAGGTAAAACGACAGTACTCCTCGAGTAAAATGATAGTGAAGAATGAAACTGATTGGGGCAAACTTATATTTCGTCTTGTTAGTGAAGCACTTGGCAACTTTAATGGTGTGACGTCTTCTAATTTTTGATTGACAGGTGTACGAGGGCAGGAAAATACGAATCCAAAAGCCTCATAGCTGTTTCAAAGTTGATCGATAACATGACGATGAGGACTGACTTGATGGACCGGATATTTGTTATAATTTATGGCACTTCATATACAATTGTTCTGTTGAGAACAAAACATGGTGTGTTTTATTAAGATAATTGCTTGTGACACACATAAAACATCACTTTAAAAAAAGTTACACATTATGTCGGATGTCTTTCTTTGTGTTTTACTGGCAGCCGTTTCTTATTTGTATGATTGAAAAAGCGAACATGGCATCCACATTTTATCGCCGGTATTTGTTACAAATATACACGTACAATGTTCTACCCTAATAAAAACTATGAATGTATTCAATAAACATACAATAATATTTACGATCACATGAAAACTTATATGCCTTATATACACCTCGCACAATTTATATATATAAGCTTCTCGTATCTTTGTTCAACAAATATTGTGTGAAATGTTTTTTTTTCTGCACAAAATATTTTTAGGCCGCAAGCATTTATCCCATAGCCTATAACAGTCTGAACTTCATGTATATTCACCGATCGGTAAGTGTAGTTCTATAACTTTCCTTATCATGTACATTTTTTCGTAATATATAAAATTCACGCATACATATATAATCTGGCCTTCGAGGGTCAGCTTTTTATAATCCGATTGAGCCTTATTCTACTCCCGAAGAAATCAGTGATGATCAGCCTTATCTGCAGATTTCATTCGGGGACCAGAGATAATCATTGTAAAATTGTTGGGCTTATTGGTTCTCGCTTAAAAATATACGGTAGTTAAAGCATTACCATAGTCAATGACCACTTAAAAATGCAAGGCGTGGCGAGCGTATCTCGAGCATCTCATTATCACTGCCCAGCAAATCAGATTGCGTCTTTTTCAAATAAGAATGCCGAAGAACCAATCACGAATAAGGATGAACATAAGCCACACCCCCAGGTTCTTAAGGTGCTTGAGACTATAGGGATGATTCAACGTGTCCAACGTTTATTTTAGCAAAATTACTTTACGCCCCTTTTTTCACAGCTGTAAGAACAGATATCTGGTAAATAAAAAAAATTCCAATACAATAAGTAAACATCATCTACAATGCTCTTCCTTTCAAGCCTCTCCTCCTAACTTATAGCAAACGAATGTGTTTCACTCATGAATTACTTCACGTAAGGGACACACGGCATGACGACAATTCCGGATACCCGCGTGGCAATTAACTTCAGAGGAATTACCTCTGTGGTAATGATCAATCGGTCCACCCCCAGATTTTTGCGACAACAGTGACGAGGACGACATTGAATTTCCTATTACGCGCCGAGACGCCTGCGGATTTTGTAAGGATGATGGATTGCAGGATTGCTTCCTACTTCTCGAATGTAAAGTCCCAACACAATAGAAAAAAACGGTTATGTAGAAGTTTAACTTATGCTACTATGTTATAAGTATCGCGCGAACGGCACCTGACAGCCTGACGAACAAGAAGAAGTGTGGGGCAACCTTAGGAGGCACGAGGCGTACTACCGGTTTCGAGATGACCAAACCGATAGTGCAATCATGAGGACATAGAACCCGCAGGTAGTCGCCTAGCCGGGAACATATCGGTTCAATGTCATCGTCATTGTGCAACCCGTGTCCAAGACACCGCGCAACCTCTGTGACGTAGAGATTTGCGGACGCAGGGTCGTACACCGTCTGTTATTATTATTTTTCTTTTATATATAAAAGGCTGGCTCTTGAGCCTGGTGTTCACCATTCCGCTCGAGGAAGCATTTTATAAAAGCATGAAGACCATCGTTGTGGCCTTGTTTTTGGCGTGTGTTCTGGCCGTTGTGTGTGCTCTTCCCGGTAGAGGTGAGCCGCCCGTGTTTTTTTTTTGTTTGTTATTATGTAGAGGTTGTCCCGTACACATTTACGAAGCTTTAATTACAGCAAAAATAAACTACGCTTTAGAGCTAGCGGTGCGAACAAGATACCAAAGATTTGGAACTAAATATGACCTTACTAAAAATTTTAAAACAACGTATAGAAATGTGAATTAGCCAATCCGGCCCGTTTTTGTTTTTGTTTTTGTACATTAGCGTTTTTCAGTTCAAATATATTTTAGAGCTCCATCGGTCGCCATTTTCACATTGTAATTTTATAAATAGTCTATTGAAAGTGAAAATGGTCTATTGACTTAGTTGTTCTTACTCTTGATTTTTAAGATTGAAAGAACGAATAGGGATTGGTTTTTGTATGTCCTGACACTGACAGCTTAAGGAACGCAGAGCCTAATGAGACCCGGACGTCACCTAATTGTTGCACAGCCGATTACTTTGTGGTATTAGCTGGTAAGAACCTCCAAGGGCCAATCACGAAGAAGGAAACATGAACACAACTATTCCCGGGCTTTATGATCTGGCGGTGACTCGACTTCGTTCCTGCCTAAGTCTAGAGACAGCCAGCGTTAGGAGGTAAGGGGTCCGTCCAGTCGAGCAGCGTCAAAAGGGCAAGTCACTAGGTTGTTCTTTTTTGTTTGTTTGGTGCTGCAATGTTAGGGTACATGTACAGAAACATGACGTACACCATGATGGCGCTCTTTTGACATTTTTTAATTAGTCCCACCAGCTCGTAGCGTCGGCTGCGTAATGAAACTAAGTATAGAGAAACGTCCTCAGCATTCTGAAACGCAGAATGAGAGCATTATAACGGCACTTGTGCAAGGAAAATGGAAAGAAAGACAAAAACACAAGCTCGTGTAATGGAAAACTATCTTCTTTGCCTTATTAGCTTAAAAATATAGAGGTTTGGCGAGTTGGTGATTCATTTAGTATAAAACATTGCGCAAGAAAGACGAGGGGCAAAAGGGCGACACAAAAACGACGAAAGTGCTATTTTTTATCCAACAAATTCTTTGCTTTGTTCGTCTTTCCTGTTTCCATTTTGAATATTGTCTTCTGTATGCCGCTTTTTACAGTATGAGCTTGACGTGTTCTATTTTTAATGCTATACTTTATTCACCACTAACCTGAGTGGACGATGGAAGTTATGCGCTCACCAGACCAATCAATCGACTGCCTTTCATCACTTAAATGACCTCTGACGACGCCAAAAAATGTTTTTTTCATGCTAGGCGTTGAAATGGCATATCAGGACATTACAAAAAAAAATGTTTAACTATAGAGTTGCGTAGTTTTTTTATAAAAATAGAAATACGAGGCCCAATTCAAAGTTCCCGCCGTGCACTGTGACGTAACAGTGTACCGCAAGGTGTCGGGGCGGTCAGAAGGGAGGCATCGACTACGTCACTAAAAGTGGGTTCACCGGAAGTCACGCGAGTTTCAGTCCTCGTGCTCTCCGCGACCGTGCCTGAGATTATTTTTTTTTCTGTGCTCTTTGTACGAGCGATCGTAGAAAACAAAGTTTCAGTTCCACTAGCTCTTTGCCGCTGCACCGTTGGTTAGTTCGCGTGCTGTAAAATTTGAGGACGAAGAGTCAGTGGATCGACGTGATGGAGGTCAAATATGAAAGCGTTGCGAGTACAAGCCAGTGTACGAGTGCATGCCGTCAGTCCGATAATACAGAGCTATACTGGGCGCAAAACAAGCTATACAGTTTTGAAAAGAATTTTTAGAACGCTCGCAGAAATTAGGATTGCTAGCATACGACACACCCGATCGCATTGCTGAAGGTTCAGACACTAAGGTCGTTGAATCATCGGATACTCTCCAGGCTAAAGATGCCTGCCGTCTAAAGAATACGAACTGGTTTGTGTGCGAAGTACAAGTAAACGTCGAGCACAAAGTACGTATTTTGTCTTAGAACATGAGTAGAACTTGTTTACTAGGTGCACATGCGGCCGATGTATGTCTCTCGGAAATGCATGCAGTGTGATCTCTTCTTCAGTTGCTGAAATACCGGGACAGTGCCTCACACACCACCTTCTAGGCATTGTAGTTGATCACGTCAATTCACTGACTCCGCTTTTTCTACCTTTACAGCAACATTAAGCGATGAAAGGCAAATAAAAGAAACCTTGTCTGCTTCGATCGCTCGTGGAGGTGCGGAGAATAACAATAATATAAAAAAAATATCACACGCGCTCGCGGTAAGCACGAGGAGGGAAAAACTCACGTGACTCCCGGCGATGCCTACCTTCTGACCGCCCCGACACCTTGCGGTAGACTGTTACGTCACATTGCACGGCGGGAACTTTGAATTGGGCCTCGTATTTCTATTTTTTATAAAAAAACTACGCAACTCTATAGTGAAACAAATTTTTGTAATGTCCTGATATGCCATTTCAACGCCTAGGATGAAAAAAAATTTTTTTTGCCGTGTCAGAGGCCCTTTAATTACGCACTTACGCATGACTGATCGGGATCATGAGGTGCAAGACGTAGGGTCGACTGGCCCAACGAGCAGGTGGCCTCCTCCACCTTGTAAACCTGACGACGCAAAAAGTGAAACAAATACTTATGCATTTTCATACGAGAGTTCTGCTCGTGCGCAGGCCCTCCTCACCCAGCTTTGAAAGCTCGAATTACGCTTGGCGTCCGGAGGAGAGAAGTTGCATTACCTCTCCGGCCACCACTACGGGGGAGGAAGCGGGAATGTCAGCGCAACGCGCCACTCCGGAAATTAACCGTAATTCCAGCTTTCGCCGCCTGCTGTATTCTTTATGTAAAAAAAAAAGTCCCAGCACATGCATTGGCGAGGTGTTGCAACCCGCCACTTAATTAAGAAGATTTTGCCGTATCCATCCGTCCATCCATTGGTCTAGGGTCATACGGGATTTTGAAAGGAGCTTGGGAGACGGACTCTACCCAGCATTTTTAATATTTTTTTGTCTGACCCATAGGACGTCTACCTTTCCCGAGGTCGACAAGATGCGGTCCCGGCGAGACGTTCAAGGCCTGTGTGAGCAGCAGTTGCGCCGAGACAACGTGCAAGAAGCCGTTCTTGGGCCCTGCCTGCACTGCCGACTGCAGGAGCGGCTGCTTCTGCTCCGACGGATACTTCCGGAACATTTACAACCAGTGCGTGCGAAGGAACCGATGCCCCTAAAGGAAGAACGTGGTCATTCGATCTGAATGTTATGGGCAATGCACTCACCCATCTATGAATTGAAATCCCCTTGTTTTTAAGTAAAGCGAAATGTCACTCTGCGTGGAAGCTTTTCTTTTTGTTTTTGTTTCTCTCGCATTAAAGGTTACATAATTTTTTTAAGCCCATTGAAGTCTTGTTTTTGAGCGCATAAAATGGGTGGCAGTTTTATTATTAAGTTTATTTAAATACTAATATAATTTGCATTATTTTAGAGCGCAGCTTTTAGGCGCCCGTTTCCGGCTTGAGTGGCGTCGCCGTCGGCGACAGCGTGGGCGTAACCATGAGGTCACGACCCCCTGAGGTCACGTAACCCTTTGAGGTCACGTGACCCCCCGAGGTCACGTGACCCACCTGAGGTTAATTTACCGTCCCATCGAGGTCACGTGACTCCCCCCCCCTAGGTCATGTGACCCCCTCCTCAGGCACACCCCTTGTGTTCGCGAAAAACACTGTATGATATGAACAGATACAACCGGAACCACTCGAATAAAGTATCCTTCCCTCCCCAGAGCGGAATGTTCAGAATTGTATGATGAAAATAAATAGAATTTATTTAAACGTTCGTCAAAGCTGAATTTCTGTGTGTATTAGCTCCTAAAAGGCGAAAAATTGTCGACTGTGTCAACGTAGCCACATACTTTGCTCGAATGCGTGACCAGCGTCTCTGCCTAAATTAGTTTGTACTTAACTACGCCTGAGAACGCTTCAGCGGAATTCTGGAGCTGTGTACTTAAAAACGCACTTCTCAACGCTGACGGTCATCGTGGCGGCGATTGGCTAATTGTGGAAACGGGGAATAAGAAACCGCGATTTCCAGTTGTAGGAATTCCACCTCATTAGGGAAGTTTTTCCTTGGCCGGTTGTGGAGAGCGACAGCTTCACGCATCTCATGCGAGAGGGCGCACAGTCAGTACCACCTAGAGGACAATTGTTGTGGCCGATACACGCAGCGGATACACGCGTGTATCGGCAATATACTCAGTCTGATCCTACGGTGGACTAATCCCCAATGCTGCAGGCCGACAGGTTCAATCACGAGCCTGTTAGAAAACACGTGGTATATTTGCTTCTTCGCACATATTAGTGCGCCAAGAAGCCTCATGCCGAGGCGAGGTTTTCGGATGCTTATCGAGCCCTAGCGGCGGCTCTGATTCTTTTGCTAGCTACTACTGAAGACTACTGAGAGGATTAGATAGCGTCTGGAAAAGACATGGCGAAGAGAACCATAGATCAGAACCAGTGGCCATTAAGAAATCAAAATGCGCTGGATCGAGTGTTCGACACGGGAGCGTATGTACGGACCACGTGCGGTAGAGAGATACGGGTCCGGGTACGTACATAAAGATTGGATTGGATTGGATTGTTATGGCTAAAGAGAAACGACTTTATGTCAATGTTGCCTGCGCGCTATCCAACTTCTCCAAACAGTTAACATGCTTACGAAATTTTGACATGATTGTTTATGAAACTAAATAACATATACCCTTACTTCAGCAATATAAACTAGCACGCTATCACAACAGAGAACCATATCCGTAATATTAGTGCTTTTCCCAGTCTGCGTATCGGCATTTCTTTCGCGCACTCTTTTGCAGTGCGGATGCAAGCTGCTCTAAGGTAGAGCTCCACCCGCCAGCCTTCGGGCCCTAGTCCATCGTAGGGTGAGACAGAGTATAGTGAAAACACTGAGCGCCATCTAGTTTGCGTCATCATCGCCGCAATCGGGCCCTTCAGCGTCTCATAAGGAGCGCGACGCTAGCACACGGCCACGTCAAGACGAACGCGTCCCCCACTTTGCGTGACACTCATCAAGTTTAGCGTGTTTGGCTCTTGTGGGGGTCTTGTGATTCACTAAAGATGACGTCATGCGCAGTCCTTGTCTTCAAGGTACTCTTGGCACAGTCCACACGAGGGTTGGTTATCATCGTCATCGACTTGTAAAGATATTTGGCGGTGAAAAAATATATACTGCTTCGAGATGGGATGACTCATTAAAAGGAAACTGGTTTTTTGTTCGTTACCAATTTCATGGTGTGTCGTAGACATCAAACACACTCCATTTGAAGTGGCCTTCCTTCTGTAGCATAAGGAGTGTCTTTGTGGACGCCATGCAGTAGCGGTAGATTCACTGAGATTGCCGCTAGCCCGAAAACAAATTCTACGCACTGCGTATTTCTTTTTTTCTCCTTTCTTTCTTAGAGCAGTGAATGCTTTTGTATTTGCGGGAAAGCTTTCTAGCAAACCAAAAAACGTATAGTGCGCCAGAAGCGCCAAGGATTCAGAAAATTAGGACACAGCGTCAGACGGTTTTGGTTGTTGAGCCTCTATGGAAACTTACAGAAACGAACCTACCTCGTGTTTCTGTGTCTCCCTCTAGTCCGTCGTGATTTCGCGCTTTTTTCTTTTTAGATAGCCTGTAGTCCCTCTCAAGAAAAGAAGTTGATGACGTCATGCACTGCGGATGCCCACCCTCCAGCACGCGCTGGTTGTCTTCTGTTGTGCTTTGGCAGCACGCGCATGATTGAAGCTTGCGAACATCTAAGGCGGATTGGTTATCTATTGAAGGAAGCTCGCACTGGAGGCAGATCAACCGAAGGACTTCGCTGTAATTTTTGTCCTGACACTCAACATACACCTAAACACAGCTCTCTCTTCACGCAGATATGGTGGCGATGGTGTCGACGCAGCGCATGCGAAGACGTACCACTCGACGCGGATCATGTTTCTCCGCGTTCAGTGCCCATACGTGGTGCGGGCAGACGTGGAAACGTCTGTGAACAGATTGTTGGTTTATGCCCAAATCCAAGCATGCACGGTGCCCCGGCTGGTGCTCCATAGGTGCGAACAAGCGCAGCATGCGCGTGAAAGTAATTTCGACAGGCTTTGATTTACACGCGCTTGCTTCAGAAGTAAAATTTGCAGGAGGACACTTAAAGGGGCACTGACACATCAAAATCATATTTTTTTTATTGTTTGAAAGGATTGAAAACGATGCCTGGACATTACCCTCAAAATTCGAAAATTGGGAATTTAGTATTTGTGAAGTAAAAAAACAATTTCCCAATGCCGAATTTGAAGTTCCCGCGCGAGCCGCGCCAGTGGAGTGACGTCAACATTTGAGGGCTCCTGAGAGTCCAGTTTCTTTCGGGCCTCCGCTCCGAAAGCGAGGAGGTGAGAGCGGGAGAAGGGCGCCGGGCGCCGGCGTCGCGGGAACCACCGTACCAGGAAACCGGTTTCCTGCGTGGGTGCCGTGCTGCCTATCGCTTCGAGCAGACGACGGTGCCCCGGCGGTGTCACAACAAAACTACGATACACAGACACCAAACCCAGTTGTTTTGACCGTTTGACGATTTTCTTTTCGAAGTTTGAGAGGTCGTGGGGCACCTAAAAAAGACCACTTTGTCCGATTCCCCGATTCACCGATCACCCTCTGCTACATGCGTCAAGCGCCGCCATGGTTTCCGAGGAAGGATAAAAATCCAGAAGGCGACATCGCAACGGACTCTGATTTTTGGTATTTCAAAAAGAAGGGCCGTAGTGCGTTCGCAATTGCGTTTAAAAACATGTTTTACGATTGCCGTTATTAAATGTTATAGAAATGTCGCCTACAAAGCTTCTAAATTTCATGATTCTTGACGTCACGAATCAAAAGAAGCGAGGAGGCGAAAAGCGGGAGAGGAAAACGCCAAAAATAAAAAGGCGCGCGCGCGCGTAAAAAATTTTTTTCGCGATGCGTTTTTTTTTTGCGTGTCTATGACTACAACGTGCATCGTTTTAGACAATAAAAAATACGACCTTTGGGGTGTCAGTGTCCCTTTAAGATTCGCCTTTAAGAGTGGAACACGATAGCTTAACATATGAACCCTCGCACGTTCCCAAGCCGTGCAATCGTGTCTGCGTGGCCTAGTCGGTAGCGCGTATGGTTCGCAACCGAAGGGTCGTTGGGTTCGAATCTTGCATAAAATACTTCGAATTTTTGTTTAACACAATGATTTAAATTATAAAGTGAAATCATCGGAGACATGCGGCGACCTTTCATTACGCATTACATGTCACTTTTTAATCACCTTTATTCCACGCGTGACGTCACGTGAGCGTTGTGGGTTCTTTAAAATGCCCTCGCGAGGTCATGTGGCTGTGACGTCATGACACTATCGGCCAATCAGGGTTTTCGCGGCACACCACGAACGCCGGCACACCACCAAACACAAGAGCTGATGTTGAATATTATGCTGGCGTAAAAAAAGAAAAAAGAAAAGAAAAAAAAATATGCTTAGCTTTTTTACGGTTGTATCCGTACATGTACACAGTGGCGTCACGAGGGTCAGTGGCACCCGAAGCGGTAGCCCGCCGCGCACCCCCCCCCCCCCCCTTCTCGCATCGAATCCCCCCCCCCTCCGCTCTCGTGGCCCGCCGGGACATCCCCCTGAGCGCTGCACCCGAGGCAGTCCGCCCATCCCCTCCCCCCCCCTTCTGACGCCACTGCATGTACGACGGCGATTAAAAGTCTTCGCCTCTCTAGTTTATTAATGTCGAGGCTGAATTCGTTAAATAAGATAATCTGGGTCAGGAAATATGCTTAATGCGCGTTGGCTAGTGATCTTCGAGATGACTACAGTAGGTTACAAGTCAAGAAGGTAGCGGCAAATGCCCCTCAAAGGGAATCATATATCCCTCCGCCACCTCCCCATCCAATAGCGTCCCATCGTTTCCGTGACGTCGTGGCCAACGCGGGAGAGGGTTTTGCCTTGCTTTGAATATTTGCTTTATCTTTCGACCTTGACTTAGCGTTGTGGAAGCCACGAGAGGGAGATTAGAAGTCGTTTTTGTTTCCGATGGAAACAAAAACGACTTTGGGAGATTAGCTTCCCCCTCCGATAGATACAAAGGCCACTTTCAGGGGCTCGGTTTCCTCTCCGATAAATACAAAGGTCGCTTTCTTAAAAAAAAAAAAGGGGGGGGGGGGGTCGGAGACAAGTTGGCATCACTCTGTAGCCATTATCTATTCATTGAAGCGGAACAAGGGGTGTTTCCAGGGAACTATTCTTTCGACTGCGGATGGATTTCAAACGGTCGCATCACGATTATGGGAGGAGCTTCTCCTACCTTCTTGACTTGTAACCGACTATAGCGATTCCTCCCGTTCCTGAGGGACACAGAGGTGGGCGTCGTTTCTGAAGAAGCCGTTGTTGTAGAAGGAACCACTCCGGCAGTCCGCCGTGCAGGCGGGAACAACGGTGGGTTTCTGGCAAGTGGCTTCCGTGCACACCGTGCTTCCGCGCAAGAGCTGCTGACACAAGCCCGGTACACTTAAAGCCCCTCTATCCTGGAAAAAGTGGCGCGTTTCATTGTTGTGGAAATGCTTGAGACACGTGCCGCGCGCCACACTTCTGGGAAGAACATGGCGTCTGAAATGTAGCTCAGTGCTGCGCTGTGCTATGCTCTTTTTCACCTTATGATGTACCGCAGGAAAGGCTACAAGCGCGATCTCCTTGCTCTAGGGCACATCTTGGCGGCACAAGCTCTCGTGCGTTAAGAGTAGCTACCACTCGCGCTTCTATACTTGTTTCAGCTTGGTCCAGACGCAGCCAATGCCTAGCAAGCGCGAGCTCGGGGCTTTCAGAGTCCCTGCCAAGGCACGCGCGCCAGTGCAGTGCAAGCACTGTTCAGGGCCACAGGCTCGCGCTTCTAGCATCGGCTGCGTCTGGGGTGGTTCTCGTTGAACCCGTTCACATTTCTAAATTCTTGTTTTTACCTTCTCAGTTTCAACCCAGCTCAAAACAACTTTCGCTTTTCTCCCTTTCTCATTAAACCATTCTCAAAACAAACTTTCGGGTTTTGACTCTTCTCAAAACAACTTTTCTCATTTTAACCTTTCTCCTTTCAAATTTTCTCGAAAACATACTTTCTGGTTCTGACCATTCTCAGAAAGACTTTTTTCTCTCATTGTAGACTTTCTTATTTCGAAATTACTAAAACATACTTTCTGGTTTTGACCATTCTCAAAAAGACTTTTATCATTTAATTATCCGTGTACACGATCAGGCTAGGGAAAAGTCCCGGCACCTGAAGCTTTATTGCGCCTTGAAATGCTTCTTGGAGAATGACATCTAGAGGTCATGCCAACGCACGGCATGACGGACGGCACACAGCCTAATATACAAGGATCGTAGATCTGTACGACCACGCCGGACATAGGTCGTAGATAATTCGATATCTTCACAGGGCATGCCAGATGAGCATAATTTGCACCCGATGATTCACGACTGAAATGAAAAAAAAAGCTGTGCCTGGTAAGAAAGCTCTTCAAGCCGCCCGACGTTCGCACCAATATTGACATTACCACAGTCTGTACAGACGACAGAATATTAAAATATAAAATTAATGAAAGGGCAGATGGACAAATCAGTGTGGTGCTGCCCGCACGCGCGTCAAATTTCATTAAGCTTTGTCTGGATTTTCGATGGAACTGTTACACGGACGGCTTGTCAGCGTCGTTTTCCATATTCTGTTTATTGTTATTACCTTTTTTGGAATCCTGTCCTCTCATTGCGCCCACCCTCCTTGAAACTGTAATGATTATTCAAGTTTCGAACTGTATCACTAATCACTATGCTTTTTTTTTTTCAACGGTGTAATAACTTGTTATTACAGAGTTGTAAAATAAAGTGATGTATGACGCAGCCGTGTCTCAGAGCAAACAGACCTTGCTCAGGCTAAATAAATTCTTCCAAAAATGTTGACTTTTTTTAATCATAAATTATCTTTCTCTTCGTTGTTTTTGCTACCTTCTCTCACTTTTGAAACCACGTCACCATGTGACCACGTATAGCTACGTCCAGCAGACTCGAGATAGGCATGACTTCCCTTCATGTTCAACCTTCATCCTCAACTGTTCTTCCTTTCTATACCTCAATGCCCTTTGTTTCGAGCACGTTGTTCAAATACAGTGTTCAAATGAGAACGGGTCGAAACGCGAAAGGTTAAAACGCGAAGGACGTTTTGCGAATGGGTTCATACGAGAAGGGTTCAAATCAGAATGGGTTCAAATAAGACGGGTATAAATGAGAAAGGGTTGAAACGCGAAAGGTTAAAACGAGAAGGGCGTTTCGCGAATGGGTTCAACCGAGAAGGGTTCAAATCAGAATGGGTTATTTCGAGATACACCCGCGTCTGGGACCCAAGCTGAAACGAAGTATAGCCTTGTCTGCGGTACAACATAAGCTGAAACGCGAGTATAGCTGTGCTGCGCATGATCTTCCCAAGGGCTGCATGTTACACGTGCCTCGTGCATAGAGGCACCTTGCGCTATTTTTAAAACATGAAGAGGCTTTATGTACACTTCGTTTGGTGCGCCCTGCTTGGCCCTGGGGAAGGGTTGGGTTCCTCCTTGAGAGCAGTAAATGGACAAAATATATTTAAATAAAAGAGTATGATAAGAACATGAAACATGTGTCATAAAAATGTTAATATGGACCGCATTGTTATTTGTCGTTCAACTGTACTTCTTTTGCAATAAATCCGATCGCAACCAACGCTTCGATTCGACGGTGTCAAACCAGCAGGGCCGAAAGTGTGTCGCCATGGCGCTCGCTTTTTTGGGCGTATTTTGTTTCAGTGGGTAAACCTATCACGTATAATGGCTGCGTCGTGATCCTGCTCTTTCTTCTCAGGGTTGGGCAGAAATACTCAAAAATGTATTTGGAAATATGCAAATACTGGGACACATTAAAAATAGTAAACAAAAGGTAAGGGCGCAAACGAGCTGGTGGTGGTTAAACATTTCGAAAAAAACCCGAGACTGGGACAGTAAGGGACGGACAAACACAAAGTCTCAATTACACAGCTGAATTTTATTTGACAACGAAAGGTGCTTTTATAGGCGTCAAATCCTACACAATTCAAAAGAGACGAAGGAAAGAGAGGAGAAACCTACACAAAACAAAAGAGACGAAAGAAAGAGAGGGAGAATTGGGGAAACCCGTGCCACAAGCAGTACAACAAAAAAAAACAAGCATTACAATAGAACAGAGTAGTAGTGGGTTCGTTTATACAAGAAACAAAAGCAAACGAACTCACTACTACTCTGTTCTATTGTAATTTGTTTTTTTTGTTGTACTGCTTCTGGCACGGGTTTCCCCAATTCTCCCTCTCTTTCTTTCGGCTCTTTTGTTTTGTGTAGGTTTCTCTCTCTTTCCTTCGTCTCTTTTGAATTGTGTAGGATTTGACGCCTATAAAGCACCTTTCGTTGTCAAATAAAATTCAGCTGCGTTTGAGACTTTGTGTTTGTCCGTCCCTTACTGTCCCAGTCTCGGTTTTTTTCAAATGTTAAAATAGTAGCTAAAACACTGATACTGAAATATATCTGTAAAAGTGTATCGTGATACGTATCGGAAATACATTTTAAATAGAGGCAAAAAGTATTTGGAAATACAAATACAGGAATACATTTGAGGGAGGGCAGAAATACAAATACAGAAATACTGATACTGCAATACATTTTTCAAATTTGTTTGAGACGCCAAATGAGATGAAGCTTGAAGTTGGAAGTGGAAGTTTTTGATCCCGAAATTACTTTCCCGTAGGTTTGGCACTTTGCCTTGAAGGTAGTGGTTTCGGACGACGAGGAGTCTTCAATGGGCTCAAAAAAACGTTCCATCAAGAACTGATCGCGGTTCCTTCCTGACATCCTGTCTGTCTGACGAGGAATGCGAAAAGACTTCGATCTCTAAATAAATTCTATGTGATCCTAAATCCCATCAAAACGTCACCACGCCCCTGTCCAATAAAGACGCCCCTGTCAACGTTGATCACATGACGTCACGGTGGAATGAACAGGTATTCTTGATCTGTAGGTGTGGCCTTGAACATGAAACTTTACCACGCTGCTGTATGAAAGAACAGTACGTACTTTCGTTGTAGGTTACATCTTGAAGGTCGTGCAGGCAGTGTCATTTGGAATTTTCGAAAATAGTGGACCACCTGAAGCATTCTGGAACACATGTCTTATCTTCTGTAACGGTTGAAAAAAAACGATACGGTGGCATCCCTGTTGTGAAGGTCCTTCCTGCCGACCCTCCGCCACCGACGCATGGATTGCAGTCCTCAAATTTCGCCTAGCATCATCCAAACAGAGACCTCGTGGACTGCGACCTGATATTGCCGGCACAGGTGCGAGCTCTCCGAGAAACAGCGCGCTCGAGACGAGTCGCAGGTGTATGAAGTCTGGGTCGGCACAGCGAGGCCACGTCTGGCCTCCTTCCTGGGTTTCGGATCACCAGAGCAGCGGGTCACGTTCACGTCGGCTGATGACGTGCCCTTGAGCCGTGCAATATTACGGGCGCAGCCGCAGACGCATTCGAATATGTGTTGAACTTCAATGCGTGAGTCATCCTACTATTTCAAGTCAACCACCGCCAGGCTCGTGCTGCAACGGACTGTGACTCAGCTTTGCCGGCTGGTGTACTGTGTACGCTAAGGCAAGAGGAGAGTAGGGCATAGGATGCCAGCAAGCAATGACTCAAGAAATCCCTACCTAAGGACCTGCGGCAAAAGATGCTCCGACTCCACTGCTGGCACGCCACCTGGTTCGAGTCCCCGACTGCGCAACACTTCTCAGAAGAGAGAAGAGGGCGCATAGAAAAATAGTTTGGAGAATCGGAAGGAACCTTGGTCAGCATGGTAACAATGCCCCAGCACCTCCTTAACCCTAATGCCCTCAGAAGAAAAAAGAAAAAATGCTTTCGGACCCGTTTTTTTTTTTGGGGTGGGTGGAGGGGGGGGGAGTATTTCTCAAGAAATGTAACGAAATACATTGCATCCTGACTGTGTCGCGATACAAAGAAACATTCACAAATGTATTTCGATACAGGAATACAGATACTGGTGAAAAAAATGTATCGCGATACAGAAATACAGATACGAAATGTATTTCTGAAATACTATCGCGATACAAATGTATCGCGATACTGGCCATCCCTGTTTCTTCTATGCCTGATTGGTTAAGCCGCTGAGAGCTAGCGCATGAAGACCGCAAGAACCGCGACAACGAACTCTTTGCACTTCCTCCTTTGTTCCAACGAATTGTAGATTTGGCTGCGGTCGAGCTTAGTGTGAACTGAATTGTTAGAGAAAAAAAAAAACACTCTGCGCCTGTTGTACCTAGATACTTAGTGACAGGTTAATTATGTATTATGTTCTGTGGGTTCGGAGGCACCGATCCCAAAGATGCTTCGAAGTGCAATCTTTTTGTCTGATCTTCTTGGCACAGACTTTGTTAATAAAATAAGATTTCTACGCACCTCGAACATAAGGCATGTTTTGTGCACGATGGCTCTAAAATGGGAATCTTGTGAAAGTGTCGTGACTATCGTCGCAATGTCAGCATTGCTTGAAGTTGATGCTGTTGGTTGCGACAAAGAATAGGTACAACGACTAGTACTCCTCGACTAAGATGATAGTGACGAATGAAACTGATTGGGGCAAACTTCTATTTCTTTTTGTTAGTGAAGGACTTGGCAACTTTAATGGTGTGACGTCTTCTAATTTTTGAACGACAGGTGTACGAGGGCAGGAAAATATGAATCCAAAAGCCTTGTAGCTGTTTCAAAGTTGATCGATAACAGAACGATGAGGACTGTCTTGATGGACCGGATATTTGTTATAATTTATGCCGCTTAATGTACAATTATTTTGTTGAGAGCAGAACATGGTGTGTCTCATTGACACACATCAAATTATTACTTTTTTTCAAAATTAATACATTATGTCGCATATCTTTTTTTTTTTTACTGGCAGCCGTTTCCTATATGCATGATTGAGAAAGCGAACGTGGCATCCTCTTTTTATTTCCGGTATTTGTTACAAATATACGCGTACAATGTGCTACCCTAATAAAAATTATGGATATATTCAATGAACATACTATAATTTTTACGATCACATGAAAACTTATACGTCTTATATTCCCGTCACACAATTTACCTATATATATATACTGTAAATGTAGCTAAATTTTCTCGAGGACCTAATTTTCGCGAATTTCGTGAACCGCCTACGATTCGCGAAAAATACGTCCCTCGAACGATTCGGGCAATATTTGAACGCTACGGAAGCTACTCTCGATTCGCGAAAATGAGAACCCGCGAATAATTTCAAATTTCCAGCTTTGGCCCGATTCGCGAGAAATTTGAGCCCGCGAAAATTAAGCGGGTTACAGTATATATATACAGGGTGTTTCACGAAAGGTGGACAAATTCGATATGGCGAAAACTACGCGTCGCAACAAAAAAGGATTGTGTCTTTTCGTGCTGGGCCCGGGGCCTATTTAGGAAAATTATTGAAGTCGGCGATAATTAAATTGTTAATTATTTTTGCGTAATCAACTTTTTTAATATTGTATTTAAGGGCATAGTTTCAATTTGAAAATTACTCAGCGTCATCGAAAAACACTAAATCAACAAATTGCAGAACGATAGAAAGCACGCGAAGCATTTTGCGGCTTTCTGAAAAACCGCACAAATTCGACGGGTTTTAAAGGTTCGGTTTGTTATCGGAGCGCATCTCTGCCCCGACGGTACCGTACCGTTTACTTAATATATCAAATTCACGCATTCATATAATCTGGCCTTTGAGGGTCAGCTTTTTAGAACACAATTGAGCCTTAGTCTACTCGGGAAGAATTCGAGTGATGATGAGCTTAATCTACAGCTTACATTCGGGGACAAGAAATAATCTTAGTGAAATTGTTGGACTTATTGGTCCTCGTTTAGAAATATAAGATAGTCAAAGCATTCCAATAGTCAATGACCTCTTAAAAACGCAAGGCGTGGCGAGCGTGTCTCAAGCATCTCATTATCGCTGGCCCAGCCAATCACATTGCGGCCTTTTTTAAATAAGAATGCCTAAGAACCAATCACGAATAAGCATGAACATAAGCCACACCCCTCGTTTCTTAATTCGTTTGAAACTATAGCAATGATTCAACGTGTTCAACATTTAGTTTAGCAATTTACTTTACGCCACTTTTTCACCGCTGCAAGAACAGATCTCTGGTAAATAAAAAAGACATCAAATAAAATAAGTAAACATGATTTACAATGTTCTTCTTTTGAATCCTCTCCGCCTAACTTATAGTAAACGAATGTGTTTAACTCACGAATTACTTCGCATAAGGACACATTGCATGACGACAGTTCCGGATACCCGTGTTTCAATTAACTTCGGGGGAATTACCTCGATGGTAATGATCAATCGTTCCATCCCCGGATTTTCGCGACAACAGTGACGAGGACGAAATTAATTGCCTCTTACGCGTCGAGACGCCTGCGGATATTAGCAGGGATGATGGATTGCAGGATTGCTTCCTACTTCTCGAATGTGAAGTCCCAACACAATAGAAAAAAAAAACGGTTACGTTGAAGTTTGACTTATGCTACCATGTTATAAGTATCGCGCGAACAACACCTGACAGCTTGACGAACAAAAAGAAGTGTGGAGCAACCTTCGGAGGCTCGAGGCGTACTACCGGTTTCGAGATGACCAAACCGATAGTGCAATCATGTGGACATAGAGCGCGTAAGTAGTCGTCTAGCCGGGATCAA